>JAEHOF010000399.1:0-11781 GCA_018257905.1 Gillenia trifoliata | reverse complement strand
CCAACAACTAGTCAACTAGTTTCAAGAATGTTACAGACAGCAAACCCTAATACAGGTAAAAACCTTAATTGACCAGACTACACAATTAATCAGATATACCACAGATTCAACTCAGCAAGACAGGCATGCATCAAACATATCATATAAATTCGATAACATGGAGGAAGCATGTAATTAACTTAGTAAGGCAAGTTAAACAAGTTATAAAAAATAACACACAATAATTTTGGTGCCCGGAAAAACCCCTAACTAGGTTAAAAAACCGGGGGACTCCAAGGAGTCCTATCCACTAGTGATGAATAAGGTTCATACAAAGTTACACACAACAAGCTCAAATCCTAGACATGTTCAAAGGGCAGCTTGTACCTTTGTGCAACCCTATTTAGCACCAAATGGATCTTGCTTCGGTCTTCACGAGAGGGCAGCTGTTCCTACGAGCTCAACGTCTTGTGGCACCGAGTCAAGGCATGAACCAAGCAAATGGAATGGAGATGTAAAGATGAAATGCAAATGTGGATTCAAATCTGACCAGTTAGTTTATCCCATTCAAAATAATTGAAGAGAGAACCAACGTGAATCCAAAACAAATGTCTATGAAGATTTGGAAATTTCAAGTTTTAGACAATAAACAAAGCAAACAAGTTTTCAAAAGATTTGTGTATGATAACACAAGAATTTTAATGCTCATGCAAAACTGTTTGTTGCTGGGTTTAACACACTGAACAGAGAGGAAGCCAAGGCTATAAAACAACTCTCTGATTTTTAGATATTTTGTTTGTGCAAAAACCAAGTTTTCCAGGCGACCCAGACAACCTTAAAGGATCAGAAACCAAAGGAAGGGCAGCTGTCAAAACCAAACAGATCTCTAAAGATCAACGGTGGGGAACTGCATTGGGGAACTAAATAGTGTCAGTGACCCATGTGGGTTTTCTTAATTGGTGTGCTAGCTTTCTGGATAAGACAGACTCTATTTGATTAGACAAAAAGACTAGTCAGAAAGACATAAAAAACTATGACGTGAAATGCATTAAAAAATAATGACATTGAATGCGTATGCATAACCAAACCTCTCTTGAGTTCATGCCTGATTCTTCAAAGTGATATATCATCCTTAGCCCTAGTTTGGTATTGAGGTGATTAAAAAAAAAGCTGCGGTGAAAAAAAGCTGGAGTGAAAAAAGCTGTTTGGTAAATTTATCCAAAGCAGCTTTTTTTTGAAGCTACAGCTGTTTTCAGCGTAAAAGCTTAAGCTGCAGGATAGCAGCTTCTCCAAAATCAGAAGCGCTTCCAAAACACGGGTGAACAGTACCGTCCCAGCCCGTGCAATCTTTTTTCTTTCTTCTTGCTTCTTCCTCCATCTCCAGATCGATACTCCCTCTGTCTCCAAATTCCCAGCTCTCCCACTATAAACCAACCACTATTCTCTCTCTCTCTCTCTCATTCATTCTCGTAGTGGAGGAGAGCTGCTTGTCAAATTGCAATTCACAGCACACACAGAGAGGGAGACTCTCAGATCTGAGCTCCCCATGTTCTTCGCCTTCCTCGACCTGCTCCGCCTTTCAAGTTCGCAGCTTTAACTTGTATGCTACTCTCTCTCTCTCTCTCTCTCTCTCTCTTTCTCTCTCTCCCTGTATTTGCTCTGTTTGGCTGCCGAGAAAATGCGTTGTGATTTATGGGCTTTCTTTTTTAGCCGATGCTTTCTATTCAAGTATTTGTTTGTTTTTTTCTCAGACATTCAATTATTATTCATATATGCTTGCTTGTGGAAATAGCACGATTTTCCTTTGATTTTTTCGTGAAAATTGAGGTGATTTTTCTTTGATTGCTTCGTGGAAAATGAAGTTAGTTCTGGGAAACAAGAACTAAAAACAAAACAAATTTAAGAAAAATTTAAACAAGAATGATGCTTGGCTGCTCAATGGAACATTTTGGGTGCTTAATTAGTAAACCCATGTGAGCAAATGTGTGTAAATCACCCTCTAATCGTTGAGGATCTGGAGGTCTCAGCAATTGTTTAGCTTAGTGAGAAATTCATGAATCCAATGTGGAATGTTTAAGTAAAAGTTGTGTTCTTGGTATGTTGTATGGTTTTTATTTAATTTGGTATAACATGTGTGTTTGGAAACAGGTATGGTTTTCGTGTGTTTGGTAGCGTAAATGCGCATGTTTCGGTTTTGGATTCGGATAAATTTTGAATTTCCAGCTCTTCCTTAAAGTAAAAGTTGTGTTCTTGGATGAATATGAAAGCCCTTCCTTGAAGTTCATGAATTCAAAGTGTAACATTAAAGTAAAAGTTGCGTTCTTGAAATGTTTTATGGTTTTTAATTTGGTATAGCATGTGTTTTTTGGAAACATGTATGGTTTTCGTGTGCTTAGTAGCTTAAATGTGCGTGTTTCGGTTTTAGATTTGGATAAATTCTGAATTTGCAGCTCTTCCTTAACATATAGAACTAAGAATTTACAGTAAAGTAGTCGAATTCTACATGGAGGCATGGACTGTATTTATCATTACTATGAAGTAAGAAAGGAAAACGGAATATATGAAAAGTAGAAGTTGGGAAAAAGTCCTGTTTTTAACTATTCTAAACAGAATTTTTTTTTCAAGTTGTAAACGCATTTAGCTAGCGTATACCAGTGCTTAAAAATGTTAGTACCATTGGTGTCTGCTGCAGTCCTTGTAAGATTGATCGCTATTTCGGAGTAGAATGGGAATCTATCTTTTGCCGAGAGGTTTTCTTATTTAATCCGTCAATCGGCTTTTATTCGTTGCAAAATGAAATATGGAATGGAGCCATTGTGCAATAACAAGAAATAAAGATTTGTGGTGAACGAAAATTTATTTTTTGGGGTGATAAGGAGCTGGAAAGCTGTATTGTTTAAAACGAAGGCAAGATTCTGCCCCTCATTTTGTTGCTCACAAATGCTAATAATAATTTTTTTAACTTTTGAGCAGTAAGGGTTTTTTATTCGTGTTATTATCAGACATGACTGATATTACTTCTACTTTCCTGTTTTTTCATGTTAAATGTATGTTTGTTATTGCTTGCATATCACTTACACTAATCAGCACAGTTGGGAATTTTGTGGCACATAAATAAGCTGAGTTGCTGATTCTCTTTTGGTAGCAAAACTTTGCTATAGGACTTCATTCCTTTTTTTCTTATGGTAATGTTCTGTCTCTGTACATAAAGTTTTATTCTTTTGTTCTGTCTCTGTCTATGATGTGGAAAATAATGTTGTTTTGAGGTTCTATTAGATATTGTCAATTTGTGTGTGCGCTTGTATTGTTGCTGTGGAATATGCTGGTATTGTTGTATCTTGGTTCTTTGATTTTTGTGTGTGCGCTTGTAGTGCGATCCCAGATTCCCTTTTAAGGCTTTGGGTCGACTTCAGAGAAATGAACTCTAAATAGCACACATATATTATTGTAGTAATGTCAGGTTTAGTGGTTTTTGGATTGTGATAGGTTTAATTTTCCCAGGAAATCTAGGGACTGTTTATTACAAATCAGTAGTTGGTATCAATGTCTAAGAAGGGGGCATCTTCGTCAAATCCTAATGCTACATGGAATGCCCACAATATATCTATATTTTGTGATATTTGCATCAAGGAGGTTGAGGCCGGACATCGTCCGGGCACTCACTTTGACAAAGATGGATATGCAAATATTAGAGTCAACTTCAAGGCAGAGACAGGGCATGATTATGAAAGAAAACAACTGAAAAATAAGTGGGATGCACTTAAAAATGAGTGGAAGTTGTGGAAAGAGCTAGTTGGTAAAGAAACTGGCCTAGGGTGGAATTCGAGCAAGGGTACCGTTGATGCCTCTGAGGAATGGTGGAATAATAAAATTCAGGTGTGTATGTATCTTTTAATATGTATTATGATATCTCTGAGTTGTTTCCATGTCCTCCACCAATATTATGATATCATGCAATATATATTAACCGTATTCTTCTTTATTTGTAGATAAACAAAGAATATGGAAAATTTTGAAAAAAAGGCATTAGTCCTGAGATGGAGGACAAGTTAGATAGGATGTTCTCGAGTATAGTTGCTACAGGTGAACATGCATGGGCACCTTCATCTGGAGTACTGCCACCAGAGCCACTAGAGGAATCTGTACAACAAATTGATTCAAATGATGAGGATGAAGTTGTGACTATGAAGGATCTAAGGCAAGCTAGTAGGAAGGGGAAAAAAAGAGTGGCTAACCAAGAAGAATTGCGAAAGAAGAATGGTGATAAGAAAGGGAAAAAAATTGGAGGTGCTGCACAACTTTGTGGTAGTATTGATCGTCTTGTTCAAGCTTATGAAAGTAGGAGTTCTGCAAACTCATTGGTGAGGTCGATGCATATAGGTAATAGTATTTCGGAAGTGTTAGCGACTGTTACAAAATTGCCTGGTTGTGAGCCACCTAGCGAGTTATGGATGTTTGCTACATGTTTATTTTGTTCTGCAAAGAAGCGTGAGGTGTTTACCACGATGCAAAATTCTGAACACCAGTTGGCTTGGTTGAAATATATGTTCAACAAAGAACAATAAGAAGCTATAACTATGAATTAGGACTTTGTGTGGTTTGTACTTTGCA
The DNA here is from genome assembly GCA_018257905.1 of Gillenia trifoliata. Classification (NCBI taxonomy): domain Eukaryota; kingdom Viridiplantae; phylum Streptophyta; class Magnoliopsida; order Rosales; family Rosaceae; genus Gillenia; species Gillenia trifoliata. The sequence goes on along the minus strand of JAEHOF010000399.1, from coordinate 7,191 downwards.
TTGTGTTCAATGTTGTAAAACTTTGTGTGGATTGAATGTTGGGTTACGATTTCTTGTTAAACGTTGGATTAGGACTTGTTCTTGAATGTCGAATTTACTTCTTAGTGATTGTTGGATTGACTTGTGGAATGTTGAACTATATGTTAGGTTACAGGTGTATATTGAAATGAACATCTCTGATGAAGATGTTGAGGAGTTGGAGGATGGTCTAATTATATGCGCTGTAGCGAGAGCTGTTGAAACATATTATTTAAAATATGTCCACAAAACTCCATGTATGAATTCTGTCCAAACAGGTAATATTTGGTTGATGGAGGTACTACAAGGAAATGATGTGAGATGTTATAGAATGTTTAGGATGAACAAAGATGTATTTTATAGATTATCCAATGACTTGCAAACTAATTATGGACTGAAAGGTTCAAGGAGGATGAATGCAATTGAAATATTAGGAATGTTCTTGCATATGTTAGGACATGGTGTGAAAAATAGATTAGCGCAAGAGAGATTTCAACATTCTGGTGAGACTGTTAGTAGATATTTTGGTGCTATGTTGGATATTGTATGTAAGATGGCAATAGATATTATCAAACCGATGGATTCGGAGTTTCATGCCATTCCCTAAGAAATAAGGAGAGATACAAGATACATGCCTTATTTTAAGGTAAAGTTTGACTCGTGTTCTAACTTATTTGCAAACTATAAGTGTCTGCAAATTATAAGTGTAGGTTGACGGTTTTCTTCTATGTTATTATTTTTAGGATTGTATTGGTGCTATAGATGGAGTACATGTTGAGGCTTCAATACCACCTCCAGATCAAGTTCGATACATTGGTAGGAAAGGAATGCCGACTCAAAATGTTATGGCTGCATGTGATTTTGACATGCAATTCACATTTGCTTGTGCTGGATGGGAAGGCACTGTACATGACACAAGAATTTTTCTATCTGTGCTACGGAATCCAAATTTAAACTTTTCTAAGCCTCCAAATGGTAATCTTCATACTTATATTATAACATTTTACATGCTTTGTATAATTATTGAAATACAAAATAAAACTTTTAATTTTCAGGAAAATATTACTTGGTAGATGCGGGGTACCCACAAATGAGAGGTTATTTGGGACCATATAAAGGTGAAAGATATCATCTCTCGGATTTTCGTAGGGGTGGCGAACCAACGGGTCATAAAGAGGTATTCAACCACATGCATTCTTCTCTTAGGAGCATCATTGAACGAACTTTTGGGATATGGAAGAAAAAATGGGCAATTTTAAGGGATATGCCTAATTACCCTTTCAATAAGCAAGTGAAGATTGTCATTGCTACAATGGCTCTTCATAACTACATACGGAGGTATTCTGAATGTGATCGTGATTTTGATGATCCCAGGGACTATTGTGAAGAGAGCGATAGTATTGATGATGATGAAGAATATCAAAATTATCAAGTTGAAGGATCACATGAGATAGAAGCATTAAGAAATAGAATAGCGGCAAGTTTGATGAATGCATCTAATTAGATTACTTTCAAGTATATTAACAATATTGTACTAATGAATCATAGCTATTCAGTCTAAAATATTTCAATTAAAAGTAGTTTGTCATATAATTAATATTTAAGATAAAGTTTATAAATATTTTTCTTTTACAAATACAGTATATTTAGTAATTCATCTTTATTTGTTAAGAAAATTAAATTAATAGCACATTTAGTATTATACCCTTTTTGGTCATTTCACACAGTCACAGCTGTTTTACATAAAAGTTTACCAAACACTATCATACAGCTTTTTTTTCCAAAAGCACTTTTACAAAAAAGTTTACCAAACACTCTGCTGGCTTTATTTCACAGCCGCTTATTCTCACAGCACAGCCGCTTATTCTCACAGCAGCTTTTTTTCAAAGCACAGCAATACCAAACTAATCTAATCTAATTGAGACTCATCTAAGAGCTTGTGTGATGTAAATTACAATTTTGACAAGGAAAGCCAAAAACACTTAAATCTAGACTTTACAATCTCCCCCCTTTGGCTTTTCTTGACAAAACAAACCCAATCCTAACACTAATTTCACACCCACACTCAAAATAGATCACCGAAGTCCAAAGCCTGCACATAATATCTCTTGACAAGAACAAGTGTGAAATATCATGGGTCATAAAGATGAACGCATTAGATGCATAATTTCTCCCCCATTTTGTCACAGGAAGACAAAGGGACAAGGCGGAATAGAGCAAACAAAGTAGGCATATCACATCGATAGATGACAACAAATAAGCTAGCATGAGCACAATTTTGGCATGATAAGGAAAAAGACAACTTAGCATGCCAAAAAGGAAAGACAATGCATAGCAAAACAACTGAACAGAAATAGCACAAAATAGCCTCAAACTATAAGTTAGGAATGATAACTTAGAGCAAACTATCCTAATAAATAATTTTACTCCCCCAAAATTAGTGCTTTCAAGGAAACTAACTCCCCCATAATTTAAACCAAAGCTACCCCAACTAATTTCAAGCGAATTGACATGAGAGACACAAATCTTCAAAACTCAACCAAGAGTGACTCATCATCAAAGCCAAGGGTGAGTTCATCCTTATCAGAAAGGGAAGAGCCCAATGCAACCTTATCAAAATCGAAGAGCGGAAAGAATGAGGGGACATGGGAGACGAGAAAAGGAAATGACAAAAGTAACCCTATACCACTTCTCTGACTAGTTATTAATACTAGGCAGAAAAGAGATTTGTCCATTTAAAATAGTGTTTGTGAATGAACACAAAACAGTGTACCCAAGATAAATCACTGAAGACTTGACACAACACATAACAAATAGTTGTGAGAACAGGAAAGTGCACAATAATCTTTGCACCAATAAACAACAACTAGACTGGTGTAAAGGAAAGAAGAATAAATTAGTTTCAACATCTATGCTTCCAAAATAAAGAACATGAAGAAGAGAGAAGATAAAGGAAACATGAATGCAATATTTTTCTCAAAAGCAATTCTTCAAGGACATATACAGACAATAATATTAGAATTAGACTTGTTCATTATGCAACAATGATGTGTCAAGGTATGGGAAAGGGATGGTTGATGGCCATCATGAAATCATATTTCCTTGCTAACAAGGCCAAAACGAATGAGAGAGTTAACAAAACTTTTAATAATCCATTGATCTTAAGAACCAACACTTGCTACATAATATGAACAAGAAGGAAAGCAATGAAGAATATGGAATTTTGATGAGATGGAAATGGCTCATAAGACATAGAGAAATAGGCAAGTCCTTTCATAGTGTGAGTGCAAATTTTTTGAATAAGACACTACAATATTCTTTTTGAATTTGATTAGAACGAGACTTTGAAGAACCATGGCATTGCATGGAATGATATTTGAATGAGATGAATAATGAACCAATTCCATATTGCTTGATGTGATAAGGTGATGCCCTATGTTATATGGGTTGTTTTCCCCTTTTTTTTTTTTTTTTTTTTGAGTATTCAGGTAGAGCAAGCACACAACAAGAAGGAAAAGAGGCCACTGGATGGTGTTCACAGGGCAGTAACAATTTCAGATTACAGAGCAAGTAGAAACACTATATCTCAATTAAGACCAAAGTAAACTTAACAAACTAATTCACCTAAGCTTTTGTGAGTTAGGAAAAATGATTTTTCAGAGGCCATCATATTTTGAAAGGGAGAACCTTTGACATCATAGTCAATATTTACAAAAGTAGAATCCACACATTATAGTACCATGTATGACCGTGCAGAAAAACAAGCAGAGAGAACAAAATAGTTATTTGATGAGTGAGATGAACTAATCAGAAATATGCACAGAGAGACAGTGGAAGCATAGCTATTCAGACTATTTTACTCTAAGCACAAATACCAATAGACCGTCGAAGATTCTCATACCTTCGATTATCTAGTGCTTTTGTGAAAATATCAGCTAGTTGTTTTTCGGTTGGCACAAAGGTTAAGGTGAGAATTTTACCTTCAACAAGATCTCTGATGAAATGATGTCGTATGTCAATGTGTTTGGTTCTTGAATGTTGGACAAGGTTCTTGAATATGTCAATGACACTTAAATTCACTCATTGAGGCAGCATGATGAGGTAGTCCAGGGATATTGATAGTCCCTTTCCTAACAACGTGAGGTGTATGTCCTTCACCAAATACAACTTTCCTACCACCAAAAGGTGCATGAGAAGCAATGACTTCTTTGTTTCCAATCATGTACTTGGAACATCCACTATCTGAGTACTTAACATTTGCCTTAGTGACTGAAGGAGCATTTACGACAACCATGCATTTTTCAGGAGTCTTCTTGATCCATTTAGAATTCTGCCTCATAGGATTTGAGCTCAAAGGACGAACCAATCGAGCAATTATGTTGACTTCAGCGACTAGTCGTTCAACCTGATTATTCAATGAGTCATTCCTTTTCGAATGAAGCTTCCTACATTTTGGCCTGATGTGACCAACTTCACCACAGTGATGACACAAGGGAACAAATCTTTTCACAGGTTCTGGAGTGAGTTTGGAATTAGAAGGCATAGATTCCCTCACGAACTTTGTCTTAACACATTCCACACTTTGATTACTCTCGACAAAGCCAAGACCACTTTTGTCACCATATGGCTTTCCCAAACTCAGCATCTTATCAACTTTACCAGCACCAATAGTCAGCTGAATAATTTTTTTATTTGCCTCATTCAATTCATCCAATTGCTTCAAGTTGGCATTGTGGTACATGACATTGCTTGCCTTAAGTGCAACAACTTGATTGGACAAGTTATCACGAACAATGGATAGGTGTTTGACTTGAGCTTCGAGAGCATCAACACTGGAATCTAGATCTCTTTTGAGCAGACAGAGAGACTTGCTTTCTGATATGTCTTTGAGTTGTGCTTCAAGGGAGGCAATTTTCTCTTCCTGTTCCTTTCTGACTAGTCTGAGAGACTCATTTTCCTTCTGAAGTGCAGATACCCTTTTGTTGAGTTCAATGTTGTTACTCTTGGCATTGCATGTCTCATCAAAGAGGGAGTCGTACTTGAGACACAGTACCTCATAAGGTAAATCTTCTGGATCTTCATGTAAGAGTTCATCATCACTAAGGTGACTCTTTTCCACAGTTGCTACAAAGGCTATTGCTTCCTCCTCATCATTAGTAGACTGGTCAGAATGAAGAGAATTCTCACTCTCGCTTTCACTCGAAGTGGCTACCATAGCTTTGTCTCTTCTCTGCCTTTGCTTCTTGGTGTTTGCACATTCAAAAGCACGATGACCAACACCACCACATGCAAAGCATGGTCCAGAATCATTCGAAGATGATGTATCTTTACGATCAACAAATTTTCTTTGCTTCTTGCCAAAAGAGTTCATTCCTTGTGATTGAAACTTCGAATCTTTGGACGATTCACCACTCCTTTTCACATCTCTTCCCTTGTTTTTGAGAATTCTTCTAAATTGTTTGACAAACAACGCCATATCCTCTTCGGGGCTCAAGGAACTTGATTCCTTCGGAGCATTTGTCTTCTCTACACCTTGGAGAGCAACATTCTTCCTCCTTTTTGAGTCACCCTCTTCTAATTCAAGTTCCATCTCATATGTGATTAGCTTGCTGACCAGTTTCCCAAGCTTGATTTCATTCAAATCTTGTACCTCTTGAATGGCAGTCTTCTTTGCACTGAATTTCTTTGGTAAGACCCTTAATATCTTCTTCACAATGGTTGTCTCATCAATCTGTTTTCCCAAGCTCATAGCTTCATTTGTCAAACCTTCCAACCTTTCATAGAACACAGAAAAAGGCTCGGAGTCATCCATTTTCAACTCTTCGAATCTTGTCTAAGTCATTTGAAGCTTGAGATCCTTTACTTGAGTGTCACCTTCATGCATAATTCTGAGTTTATCCCATGCTTGTTTGGCGGTAGCACAGTGTCTAATGTGTCCAAACTGAGCACGAGATATGGCAGAAACAATTGCATTCCTAACCTTTTTGTTTGCCATTGCAGCAGTCACTTCACCTGTGGTCCAATCACACTTAGGTTTCAACACTTTCTCACCATCAATTGTCTTTGAAAGAGCCTTCCATTCAAGAGTAAGGTAGTCAATAGCATTCAGATCCTGAGCATCTAAGAAAATCTGGAATTTTTCACTCCATGCTGCATAATCAGAACCATCGAAAAACGGAGCTGCGTTGCAAGACAAAGATGTCCTATCTCGATCCATGGTGAGATTCCACCCAATATCAGTAATTCCCAGAGATCACTCTATGTATGTTTAGAGCTGACGCTCTGATACCAATTGAAATTGATACCAGGCGGAATAACCTATAACAAATGCAAACTCTTGTCTATATGACTAGTCGAAACACTAGTCAACTAGATACAAGACAGTTACTGACAGTAAACCCAGATATAAGAATCAAACTTAATTGATTAGAACACACAACTAGTCAGAAACAACACAGATTCAGTTTAACACGATAAACATGCATTTAACATATCTCACAAATCAAATAACACACGTCAATTTGGTGCCCGGAAAAACCCCTAACTGGGTTAAAAAACCGGGGGACTCCAAGGAGTGCTATCCACTAGTAATGAATAAGGTTCATACAAAGTCACACTCAACAAGCTCAAATCCTAGACATGTTCAGAGGGCAGCTTGTACCTTTGTGCAACCTTATTTAGCACTAAATGGAAATCACTTCGGTCTTCACGAGAGGGCAGCTTGTTCCTACGAGCTCATCTTCTTGTGGCACCAAGTCAAGTCATGAACCATGCAAATGGAATGAAGATGTAAAGATGAAATGCAAATGTGGATTCAAATCTCACCAGTTAGTTTATCCCATTCAAAATAATTGAAGAGAGAACCAACGTGAATCCAAAACAAATGTCTATGAAGATTTGGAAATTTCAAGTTTTAGACAATAAACAAAACAAACAAGTTTTCAAAAGATTCGTGTATGATAACACAAGAATTTTAATGCTCATGCAAAACTGTTTGCTGTTGGGTTTTTTCTCACTGAACAGAGAGAAAGCCAAGGCTATAAATAACTCTCTGATTTTTTGATGTTTTGTTTGTGCAAAGAACCAGCTTGCAAAGACAACCCAAACTACCTTAAAGTATCAGACTACCCAAGGGGGCAGCTGTCAATAGCAAAACAAATCTCTAGAGATCAA
>JAEHOF010000127.1:0-53160 GCA_018257905.1 Gillenia trifoliata | reverse complement strand
GTAAACAGGGGTAGAAATTCAGACTTGTTTTTTTCTTTTTGGGTCCGTAATTAAAATGAGAATTAGTCTCCTATCTATGGTTACATACTTGCATACTAAGCTCACAGCAGTGTTGTTTTATCTTGAATATCTTAAATGATTATTTAGTTGCGAAAATTTGTACTCTCTCCCATTGCGATCCCAGATTTGTTGGCTTCTGTTGTTAGAACATTTGTACCAAAGGTGTGCGCTCAAACATATTTGTTTGTCCTCTTTTATGCATGGTTTTTGCTGAACTTGCAAGTTACTCATATATTTCAAGAATTAAAGCCATGCTAGTTTTCAGAGTATGTATGAAATGGAATTTCAAAAGCTTTGAGTTTTCATTCTTGTAAATATTTTTGCCAAAGAGCTTTCCAGTTCAACTTGTATTATTTATTAAATCCAGTTAGCTTCCACAGCAGTCTGATTTCTAAGGTACATCACTCAGAATTCTACTGAGCTGAAGAAGTTAAAACATCCCTAAAATGTTTACTTTTGACTTTGAAAGGGTAGCTATGTTGGCTTTAATTATAATCTCCTAATGAACAATGGGCTTTTAGATATATAATCTCCTAAATATGCAAAGGGTTTCGTCCAGATATATTGCCCTTTTCTTTCCTCATAGTATCCCCCATTTTATAGTACCATTTGAATTTTTATGACGATTTTAATCAGAAACTTTTTAGAATATCATTTCCTTTGAGTTGGAATCTTATGGTAATTACCATCAGTTTGTCGAGCCAATTTTAAACATCTTTAGTGCTCATTGTCAACATTTTCAAATATGTTGAGGAAACTAAGAATGGATATTACATGGACGGTACGGTTTACCTTGTTTATTTTATTTTGAAATAGGAGGAATAATAGGACTTGGAGAAGCAGAGGAGGATCGAGTTGGTTTGTTGCATACATTAGCAACACTCCCAACTCACCCAGAAAGCGTCCCCATCAATGCACTGGTTTCAGTGAAAGGAACACCTCTTCAAGATCAAAAGGTTAGTTTGCATTGTTTATCTCTAAACTTGGAAGTACACAGGTTGCATGCTACAATATGGACAGTGGCATATTTTGTGGTTCAAGGTTTCTTTACAAGTAGGTTTAAAGCTCTGTTATGCATGTCGTTTTCCTAGTTGACACTCGACATTGTTGAGAAAATGTATTTAGGGTAACTATAGATCATCACTTCAAAAGTAGTACTTGCGTGCCTTGAACGATTTGAATTTCACTGCAATCATAATTTCTAGAGCCATCAATCATCATGCCAATTGCATTTGCTAAATTCTATTTGCAATATCTTTGTTCAGCCAGTTGAAATTTGGGAGATGATACGAATGATTGCCACAGCACGTATAGTTATGCCAAAAGCAATGGTCAGATTGTCAGCTGGCAGAGTTAAGTTCTCTATGCCCGAGCAGGCATTGTGCTTTCTTGCCGGGGCAAATTCAATATTCACTGGGGAGAAGCTATTGACTACTCCGAACAACGATTTTGATGCTGATCAACTCATGTTCAAGGTGCTTGGTTTGATTCCAAAGGCTCCCAGTTTCTCTGATGAACCAGCAAACGCGGCATATGAGGCAGAGGCTTGCGAGGAGGCTGTTTCCAGTTCAGGCTGAAATACAAGGAGAGTGTTGGTCTGTAATTTCTTACATTTTGCATCCTTAGTTTTTAGCTGAAGAAGTGTACTCAAAGTGAATTCAGTTTGAAAATAAAAGGGAAATTTAGCCCGTCAATGTATCGGTTGATAAATCTATATGCATCCTCCTGAGAGAGACCTTACTTGATGACAAGGATCGCTCGCTAATAATGCAACACATGTTATCTTGTTTTTGAATCTCAATGGCTGTCAAGTTTCCATCTATTCTAAATATAGAATGTCCATTCAGTGGTCCGTTCACTATTAGTAATTATGAAAAAATCCATTTAGCAATGTCAAATTTCCGAGAAGGAAAAGTAAAGTAGTAATTCGAAAAAGTAAAGTAGTAATTCGATGTCCCCGAGGACTGCATTGCATTGGAAGCTTTTCGACCAAAACTACCAGGAGCGTATGCAGGCTCTTGGTTTGGCCTTTCAATCCTTCTATGAAATGATGAAAGGACTGCAAAGAAGAGTTTCATTGAATTTGTCCTCTCGTCTTCTCAATAAACAAAAATATCGTATTTAGTTTTGTATTAAGGCCATTTGAAACAAAAATTAATTAGGCCAACTGCTGCTACTCAGTATGAGTTTACATCTGTACATCAAATTACAGCTCGCCCTGATATAGGCTTGTGTATTTGTTTTCTAATCGTTTCTTCCCCTGACAAAAAGCTTTGACGTAAAAATCGAAACAAAATAAATCTACCAAAATATTTTCCCAAAAGAGAAAAACAAACTACTGAGATTTTGTTCTAGAGACGAAGTCCCCGACGGCCAAGAATACATGATCCCCCAACACCAGTTCCACAGCAGGGATGTTCTCAATGCAATCAACATTTATCTGCACAAAGGCAAGCAAGGCATACTGAGTACCATCTAATTAACATGCTTTTCTTGTGACGAAAACAGATCAACCGAATAAAAGGTAAAACAAACCTTTCCCCTTTCCATGTTGAAACTCGCACTTCAAATTTGTATGATCCCTTGATAACAAGTACGTTTGCAGAGCCCGTGCAAAATTCTGTGTTTCCTGCAACCATTGAGGAATATTTGGACCAGAGAGTCAAAACAAACAAGTAAAAATTGTTCGAGGCACAATATCAAGAGTGGTGTAGTGGATTTTGATTTTGACGGACTTCTAAAACTCCTAGTTGAATAATTACAATAATTTTTTTGTCTACAAGTCTGTTCGATGAACCCAAAATTTTAAATTCCACACAAAGTCTATTCTGTTATTTATTTTCCCTTTTTTAGTTTTTGGCGCAAAGAGTACCAACCTGAATATAGAGAAAGAATTGCATCTGAGTTGAGCACTGGGGCAGGTCGGGTCAAACTGATAACAAATGACATGCCAGATATCCCATGGAAACTCTCCTCCGCTACAATGACCTGCAATTTGTAAAACATACAATAAAAAGAAAATATCATTAATTCAACTTTCAAGTGGCTATTTAACATCCATACCAAAATAAATAAATAAATAATGCAGCTAAACAAAATAAAGCAGCCTCTAATGAATGCAACTTACAGCATCTGATGGCATCACACTAGACGGAAGCAATGGCAAACCAATGGCAGCCCTAATGTATTGTTCCTGAATACATAATACTCACCAAATCAGCTTGGAAAAGAGATTAATCTACTACCCAAAAGAGTTGTACAGGACATGTGGACACAGTTCATTAAGTATAGATGTTTAAGCAAGAACGCTAAATTAATCACAACTTCATCAAATTTCAAATCCAAAATTGTAAAGTTGTTACTCACATCAAACCAAATGTCACTAATGAATGGGCCTAACACACTGGCCATATGTACAAAAATAATACCTGGGAGTGCAAAACCCGTTGTGAGACTGATTTATCTTGATCCAACGATACAAAGTATGCCTCCACCATGTCAGTAGGTTCAAGGGCAGCTTTCTTCCGTAACTTCTGAATTCTGTTAACAATCTGATATGGGTTTGGGAAAATTTCAGTACAAATGTTATCAGTTCCTATAGTTAATAACTAACAGACCAAAAAAAATGTAGTAACAGTTTTCGATTGCTCACTACATCACGACTGAATATGATGGAACAATGTTTTAACCAATAGATGTTTCAGTGCAGAAATAATCTGCACCGATGACACAAAAGAGGAAAGTCCACGGACATGGTGCTAACCCAAGGTTAAAAGTATTAATATGAATACAAGTACCGGTACTCTGAAAATATGCGAATATCGTGAAAATATCGATATATGTAGTGTGTCAGTAAACCAGCTGAAACAATGATCGTTTACTTTAAAACATAGGAATTATGACTTAAGCATTAGAAGATAATAATGAATCAAACCCATCATTTCATAAATAGTATATCCGTTCTAAAATAAATAAATAAAAATGAAAACAACATGCATTCCTGATGTGTGGTCTTACAAATTCAAACAAATACATTAAATGTATGATTTATATCAGATGATTTCGCATTGTATGAAATTACAAATAACTTTGGTATTACTTATGACAAAAATTAACAAAAGAACTAGAGTAAGGAATATTAGAAATTTAATTATAGAAAATACCAAAAATGTATAAATGTTCAGTAATAAAAATAGTTGCTGCTGTTCCCAACCTATGGCCTATCTTCCCACCCACCTTTTAACAATAATATGAAGTACAAGTATATCTTTTCAACTTTGGCTGCCGTGGTGGAAAATGAGGCAAAAGGACTCACTTTCCACCGTCATTGAGAGTCGCCAAAATTTTGGCAACAGGGTGTAAGGATAGCCCTTTCAACCTTTATTTGACTTAAGGTATCCCATTTTTACCGAATTTAGAACAATGAGCTAAAACAATGTTGCACCAAAACATACTCTACATAACTACAACTGTTCACCCAGCAAAAAGTAGAAAAATTACCTCACGAGCAATACCGGCCTCAAACAATGACTCATCTGGACGTAAATCCAAAATCACCAAAACATCACCTGAGGTGTGGAACAGAGGAAAATGTAAGATACAAAAACAAGTCAGAAAACGTGTTACAGGGGTGATCTAAATAATCCCACCATCTCCTGTGGCATCAATCTCCTTTTCTGTCGTTCCATTAGGACGTTTGAAATCCCTAACAACCTGGATATTAAAGAAATGAAAATAAAAATGAGTTATGCTGTCAGTGGAGTTCTTGGTGACTGTCTAGGCCAGCATCACACATAAATAAATGTTTTCCACAAGAAAGACAAATCTTTTTGTTGATAGAAAGAGGCTACCAAAATATAATAAGCAAATCAACTCATCATTCATAATTTCACATCATAAAGCCAAGCTCTTCTGTGCTGTCACAGGCTTCTCTAAAATTGATAATACCTTAAATGCCTTCAAATATTTGTCCTAACTAAACTAGGTTAAATCAAATATAAAATATAAGTCAAAAGGAGGGGGGATACCATGGCAAAGAAGTTGAGGGGAAACTATAGATGAAGCGTATTATCTTAGGAATAAAAGATGAGCACCTTAATGTCAGCCAGCTTTAAACAATGACCAGAAAGAGTAACTTCTCCAGTTTTCTCGAATGCTAAAATGCTTTCTTGAGACATGGCCTTGACATCTTTGGCAACAACTCCCATAGATTTTCCAAGCCGCTTACCTAGTACGCTATAAGAAATCAAATGAACAAAACCATTAAATGTAAATAAATGGCACAACATTCAAGCTTTCTTTAGCCCCTATCCCCAAAATAAACTTAACAAAGAAAATGAAAACGTTCCTCATGTTGTTCTCATACCTAAAATCAGGCTCTGCTCGCAACGAAGCATACTTCAGTGTATCATTACATGGGACAAGAGATCTTACATTAAGTTCCTCCAATACATACTGAGTTCAAAAGGAAAACAATTAATGTGTTAGTTGCTGAAGAATAATGCCCAAGACCCAGAAAAAAGGAGTTCATCTGCATGGGGTTTGAGCCAAGCCACTACTAAATATCATAGTTACTAGCTAATGAAACTTGACGAAATATCCTCAGCTTTCATTTCTATCCCTTACAAGAATTGTTTACAATTATACTTTGCATGGGTAACTACAAGAGCAATGTACTACCACATAAAGTTATTAGGCCATCTGTTATCACAAAAACAGGTAAAAATAACATTACTTTTGTCACAAGAGCTTTGTGAGAGCCGGATTAACTGAAAGACAAATGTGCATGAATTGTGAAGAACATGTACGGAAGAGTGGGGTTAAGGCATGTAAAATCCAGCTGCAAGTCAATTTTGATTCTATCAAATAAAACAATAAAGACATCTAATGTCTGAAAGTATTACAGCCCCAACCCTTTTGGTAGAGGCACATTTGCCGGTCTGCCGCATGCTTGGGCGAAGCAAAACTTTCATGAAAACTTCTGAATCTGTGAAACTATGTTGGATTCTTAGGAGCTGCTTCATGATTCATCAACCACAAATTTTCCTGATATAAAATCACTTTTCTTTTTCTTGATAAAAGCCTTATGTTTTTTGCTTTGAATGATTGTCGAAAAAACAACCATGACGTATTGGAAGATAAACACCGATAAATAGACCATTGAAAAATTAATAATAGGAGCCAAAACAACTACTTGTTAAAGCTGTTTGGACTCGATGGTTACTAGGCTACCATGTATGACTGGAAAGAGAGTTGTATAAACAATAGTGCATTAAATGGTACCACAAACCGATTAACTGACCACAAATGTCTACAAAAGTATCACGTACCTCTCTTAGCTTTCCACCAATATCATCAAGAAAGTCTGCATCAGGATGAACTATAACCATCTCCCTGTATTTGTTTAAAAAAGAGGCAAGTTTTTTCAGATCAATATGAAAAGGTAGGCAAATGGCACAAAAAATTAAAAACAGACAGGAAGCTATAACACACCTGAGGGGTGTTTTGAGAGGCTTGTTGTGACGCTCGCGAATATTACGGGCAAGATCAATTGTTGTCATCATTCTTGTAACACTTTGCTCGATACGCTCATCTCTCTGTAATGGCAATAAAATTTAGTGAAACCATGCAAAACTTTATAGGATAATATGCAAATCTAAAATTACAAGGTTTCAGGATCTGCAAGAAGTTCCACAAAAGTCAATATCAGATGGAACTTTAATCCCTTTGTGGAGAAATATTCCCCATCTAACAATAAGTTAGTTTTCATTTTACATGAAATAAAAAAAAACTTCCAAAATTTCGAATAAATGCTGCATTAAAGTAAGAAATCTCCTATACCGACAAATAGAGAGTGTCAAATCTCACCATCATTTTATTCAATTAATCTATAACATAAATAAGTTAAATTAAGTACATTGAAATACTGTCAACCAAACAAGTCTATGAAACAACTGCCCAATTGTTCCACACTAGGAATATTAACTAAACAGATACACTGCTCAAATAACCACCAAAGATTTGAATAGCCATTGGTTGATATGATCATAATAAAGAACTGATTGCCAATACCTTTCCTTCCCCTTCAGGAAAACTGCAAAAATGAATGCTTTCCTCTGACTCATTCAAAACGTTCCGCATATTTTGATAAAGGACCTCCGTGAAGAATGGTGTTAATGGTGCCATCACTTTACATGACACCAAGAGGACCTGGAGACACAAACAAAAGATACACATACATAAGACAAATTTCAAGAACTGAATAGTTACAAAATAAGCCATATTGAAGGTGGTCATAAGAATTATGACCATGCTATGCAGAAAGAAATACGTAAAATGAATCTGACGTTGAAAAATGAATAGTGATACTTAACACACTGATACAAAGAATAAGTGATAGCTCACGTACACTAATTTATAACTTAGCATGATCACAGAAGGAGCAAGTCCAAAGAGTCATTTAGAAGGATACTATGACCCAAAGGAAATGTAAATGTCAACACTGTACTTGCAGATGATGCATTATGAATTTATGATTCTTAATATATGATATGTAATAGAGTATTTACAGATCCAGACAATTTTTCTTTTCTTTTTTTCATTTTGACAAGATGATATTAACAAAGCCATTGGATGTATTTGATTCTTAAATAGAATGAACCCTCTATTGGTTGTACAATTTACTAAGTATACCCATCCATTCCCTCAGTCACACTAGTAATGGAACCACTCAAACTTCATGTGGTCATTGAAGAACATTTCTGTGCTTCACCAATCGGAAAATTGACTTGAAAATAGTCACTCAGAAGTTATAAACTTATAGCTGAAACACAGACCATTTTGTTGGGTACTACCATAAACAAAACAAAATCCAAGAACCATGAAAAGGCATAATTCAATCTTAAACTCCAATAAATGACACCTGGTAGATCATTTACTACCCTGCAAATGACAATTTGAGACTACATTTTACCATTATGGAACCTTCTACACCAAAACAAAAGGTTTAGCTCAGAGACTTTCGGTGAAAGGGGTTTGATAGGATTCAGTTAGCTGAAGATGCAACTCAATCAAGAATGCAGAATGCAAATAACCACCCATGAAAGACCCAGCTACTGGTCAAACAATGGAAAGCAACATAAATAGAGTAACTACAATAGCTAAAAGTTACCACCACCCTACATTGTAGAGAGTTGAGAGCGCCATTCTACAATCCTCTTCACCAGTTCGACCTTTAGCCTCTTCCGATTGGAACCACATAAATTTATTTGTCAAGTTGTCAAGAAACTTCAAAAGATATGGAAACCACCTAAAAGTTTATTCTTGTCAGTATGGATTAAATATATAATTCCATGGAAAAAATGATGTATAGGTTAATTTTCAAGAAAACCAAAATATTTTATCCACATAATCCAACATTGTTTCCTCAAGAATAAGAGACAAACTTCACACTCCACTAATCTCTCTAACCATCCACAACACCCTCCCCATAACTGATTATTAACTACAAACTATTTGGACCACGTTTGTAAGCACATGTTGGAATGCAGCTTAAGACCGACTGGGTCCAATGTGAGCTGTTCGCCATAATTAAGGGTCTTCTCAGAGTGTTCTAAATCCACCTAATAAGTTGGAATGCAGCAGAGAATAATGCATACAATATAAATAACTTTTAACCTATAGTAAAAGTTATGCATGTGTATATTGGGACTTATAGCCCACCACGTATAAGAATGTCGTATGTATTATAATGCATTCAATAATAACAATGTTCACACTGTGGATAGCAATTTATAAAATAACACAATAATCTGATATGGTCATGCTAAATGTGGAAAAGATTTAATTTCCAGTAGTCACTTTAGCTGATTTACATTACCAAATGAAAGCAATTATAACACAGGGTACAGCTGCTTCACTTTAAAAGACAACTCTCAAAGGTTAACTTGGTTTTCTCATGTGCGTAGTTGCTAATGTCATCAAGAAAATCGCATTTCATTACTAAATAAGACCATAAATCTATCTTCATTAATTGAACTTATGTCAACAGGGTACTTTAATGCTTGGATTGATAGTTACCGTATGTATACAGCAACTATTCATCTCTTGTTGACAAAATGAACAAGACTCTGTGGGGCTGAATTGATCCACTGGTCAAGCACATTAGATGACTTCTGTACAGTGGCTAGATCAACAGGGAGGAAAGGGGAAAACCCTCAAGTTCAAGTCTCTTTGCATTCTGAACAAGGAACCCATATGCATTGTACCAAGGGAAGAAATACATCCTTTACCTGAAAAAATACAACAAATAAAAGGTACTTCTTTTAGCACTCCAGTGGAACTCAAAAACTAGTAATAAATTCCAGCCCATACAAATAAAGAAAACTCAAACAAACAGAAGTCGAATGCGAAAAACTGGCATATAGAACGGTAGATAAATGTTGCAGTAAAATTAATGTTTGGAGTTACAAGCATCAAGTAATAATTATGTATGGGAAATCTAATAGGTTTGTCTAGTGGATTATTAATGCTATATGGGTGCTTTGGGTAGTTGTTATTAATGATGTATTCAAAGTTTCTATCTGGGACGGTCTAGGTAATTATTGATGTACTATGAAAGGGATCTGACCAAATTTTCAAAGGGTACTTCAATTTGGACAAATTTATGGCAGTATCAGTTTTCTCCCAAGGCTTTCCTTGATTTCCCTTTAGATATCTACATTCGAACAGTGATTGGATTACTTCTATTTAAATCAATAAACTAATACTTACAACACCAAAAACTCCTTCCTTCTTGAAACGTAATGTCTCTGCTCGCACAACAGGAGAATTAATGAGGTATAGTCGTAATGCATCCTGCACAATAGAAACAGGGAATTGACCAATCATTGGAAAGATTTAACATCTAGAGGCATCCAAAATCCAAACAAATAAACCTGGACCAAAAAAGAACTTCGTAATACATAATGAAATGAAAAAAGTTCTACAATAAACTTACAGCCCCATAGTCATCGATAACTTCCAATGGTGAAGGATAGTTTTTCAAACTTTTACTCATTTTTTTCCCATCCTCAGCAAGGACAAGTCCATTGCAAATGAGGTTCCTAAAAGCAGGTTTCCCAAATAACGCCGTAGATAACACCATAAGAGTGTAGAACCTGCAGGGTGAGAAGGAAAACAATAAAAATTCAGAACCAGGCCTAGCTAAACTTTGGAAACATGGTTTCCTAGAGTTAGGAACCTAGGATAAACAAGCAAAATTGATCATCTCCAAAAGGCAGCCAACATTTATTTCTTCCAATTAATATTTTTTCAATAAAGAGACTGAAATATAATATGATACTTAAGTGTACATATGAATTTAAGATTGCTTTGATTTAAACAAAATTTTGGTTTCTATAACTAAAAAAGAAAAAATTATCCAATATGTTGTGAACAAGACTTCTCCCACCTCTCATTCAGCCCAAACATACTATACTTTAGTCCCCTTGCATTTAAGAGTTGTTTAAACACTTATATTTGTTGTTTTTTTATCTAAATCCATTAAGGATTTTATGCATGCAACAGCAATCTAAAAGGTATATTAGCCTCATATACGTATCTCATTCCTTAATAGCTTAAGCTTTTCTTTGATGCCACTAATAGCATAAACTTTTCAAGTCTTGAGGTTGACTAACAAGGTAGATGAACATATAACTTCAGTATCATATCACATATTTATCTAACTAGGGGACGACACTCAAATCTGGTAAAATGGACAGTGCAACAAACTCACCATCCACGAGTCTGATCTAGCCCCTCAGCCACAAAATGGCCAGGGAAATTTTTCTCAAAAAGTTCGACATTCTCAAAAGGATAGTGGATATAAGCATAAGGCATGGACCCACTCTCAAACCAACAATCAAACACCTGAAAAGGAAAATTAACAGATCAACATCAAAACCGAGAACATTATCAAAAAGCATAACACCTATGATTAGGAGGTCATTAAATTCATTCACATAAAACTTTCTAGGTCCAACACCTGAAGAAATGCCAATCATGCCATGCTCCTTTGGATATAGGAATAACTTTATTTAGTCTAGAGATAAAAAAGTACAAATGATGAAAAGTTTATGCACTTCCATCGTACTTGTACATGATTAATTCTTTGATATCTATGGTTCTTCCTCAAACAAATACACCCTCGAGAACAGACACGTATTAGGATAACCACTCACCCACGTAAATAGCCATGACCATCATTTAGGTTATGAACTCAGCTATTACAATGCAAAGAATCATCAGAGCCGGAAAGTCAGAATTGCTAATATGATTTGTCAGCAGGGATGGTAGCATAGACGTACTCCAAAACTTATCAACAACCAAAACCCCTCCAGTAATTGAATCAAGCCACTGACTCTTAACCACAAATACAATAACTAGAATGCACCACAAGGTCATTGAAAACATAACGGTGAATAAAATGGCAACCCATTTGAGTATGGTTTTTTTCCTTTCAAAGTAAACAAAGATTTGAGAGCAGTTACAAAATAATGTAGAAGAGGTCCATGAAACAACTACAGCAACCACCTTCAAAAGTTCAAAAACCAATGAAAGCAACAAATTTTGACAATGTTTAATTATAAATGAAACTGTATGAGCCACAAAAATTAAAGTGTTTAATGCAAAACTAATTATGATTTAAGTACAAAAAAGGGAACTATAATGTGTAACCATGATTCAGTAACCTTACATCATCTATACGTCGAAGAACACCATATTCAGGACCTCGGCTTGAGGGAATAGCAATGTGATCAATATTGTGGCGGTGCAGATCGAAAACCTATTTTAATCAGCATAAGAGAATATTACATTAGATTTGTTAATTTGAGAAAATGTAAAATGAACAAAAAAAATAGTCGTTGTCTATTACTTGTTAATTCATGAAATTAACAATTAATAAAACATAGAACTTCGGAAACAAGAAGTCCAGGAATCCGCATTCACGAATAAATGCATACATGTAGAGACAGAGAGGAATCAAACCTTAACACCAGAAAGCTCTTCAAGCTTCTGAATAGAATCCATTACAACAATTTCTTCACCGTCCTCACTAATCCACACTGGAAGTGGAGTGCCCCAAAATCTACTTCGACTAACAGCCCAATCTCTTGCATTTTCCAGCCAATTGTGAAAGCGCTTTTCCTGAAATATGGCAATAGAACAAATGGGAGTTATTGCCACCACAATTCAGAATTTTAAGAAACTCTCTCATTCGAGGACGTATTGCCTATTTCTCTCAAAATAGAACACAGTTTATCATTTAGCATAGCAATCCAAATAGCCATTGGCAGAAATTTCCAAATTAGAAGGTTCACGGAATCCAAGTCTTGCAGTACGTATCACCAGTTTTCAACAGTTTAAACATAAGAAATGTCATGTCATCGAAAATTTGTGGCCATCATTAAAAACCTGCAATATTTTTTGACAAAATAAGCCCCTTATAACACGGTATTAAAATAGATAAATAAAAATTGTAAATAGGGAAGACAAGATACAATATTCAAGAACCTCCAGAGACTCGATTACATGCTCAGACTCTAGCTAACCTATTTTATCACCCTAAATAATTGTTACTACTTATCATCATTTACCACACTATCCACCCAAAGAGCATGGCATTTACCAAACTCAGCCTAAAAATAAAAGAAACGCATTAATAAAAAAATAAAAAAAGCAAGGAAGAAAAGCATCTATGTTCACAAAAAACTCAACCTTCACAAAATCAGGAACCCAGTAAGTCTGCTTGTTGTTTTCTAATAATTTTTCTTTCAACAGCTCCACCCGGATAAACCTGTAATCAAATGGTAAAACTTATTTAAGATGAGACTACAAGTTGACATGAGAAGAAAGAAAATAGTAGGAAAATAACATTTTCAGTACCCTACTCTACATCAATGAAACCCAATAAAATTCAAGTACTAAGGGCGTGTTTACTAACTAAGAATCGGAGTAAGCAAGAATCGGGGTAAACAGGAATCGGAGCAAGCATGAATTGGAGTAAGTGGGAATTGGAACCAGACACTCCCATTTAACTGTTTACTAACTGTTAGGAATCGAAATGAAAATAAAGCTAATTTCTATTAAAACAATTAATAATTGTAAAAAATTGATATCTAAACCAGTTTGATTACCAAAATACCCTTGAAATAAATTCTATTTGTTCAACTTTTTATTTTGGTCAATAATTTGTTCAAACTATTTATGTATTTCAAATGACAACAAACATATTGTAGTTTGGAGTATTCTGTTATATTAATCAAGTTACATTTTTTTTTTGCATATACAATTTTCTTTAAAAAAAAAATAGACAAATCAAGATTTTAAACAAATGAACTAATGAAATTCTGATAAGTAAAATGAATTAATAACATGTTTTTGGAGAACAGATTAATAAACCTCAGTGCACAACCTTTAAAAAGTGAGTAAAAAAAAATGATGTAAAGTTTATTGGAGTGGTTCTCAACGATTGGGTGACAAAAAAAAAATGAAAGAAGAGGCTGTTTGGTTTTATTGGCAAGGGTATATTTGTATTATAAGAAAAACTGGGAGGACAGATTGGGCATACAACTGTTGATTCCCATTCATCAGCTTTCAATCCGACCCTCCTACTTCGGAGTGTGATTCCTCCATTTCCAGGAATCAGATTGCTGATTATCACTCGGTCCCACACAACTTTTGATTCCACCAATGTTGGTAAACAAAGGAGTCGTGGAATGGGAATGACTCCCTTTCCACCTTTTCCGATTCCAGCTATGTAAACACGCCATAAGAACTTGCAATAAATTTGGTCGAACAGAATCTAACTAGAAATCAATTGACCAATGTAACTCAGTGAAGCTAGACTTATTAATTAAAATAACAGAAAATAAAGTTGGACTACTATAATAGCTAGTTTAAACTGCAGTTACCAGCTTGGAACAGCTCTGTAAATAAGTGGAGTTTTCGATCTCCAGCAAAAGGGATAAGAATGAGTAAACGTTCCAGACTTCACTAGCCTTCCTTTTGCCTGAGTAAATATGAAGAGTTACATCAGAACAAAGGATACAACAACGTAGAAGCATACAATAAGTACAGAAATATCCCAATCCCAAACAGGACTCTAATATCTATTCTTAACTCCCTTTTATTCCAAAGACCGTTTCAACTAATGATGACAACAAGAATAAATAGCATCATAACACGTCTCAACCTATTCTTTGATGTCAAAACATAAGCTTAGAGCATGGAGCTAAAACTGAACATTTCTGTGGAAGTTAGAAGATTTAATTTTAAAATCTAAATTGGGGATTGTGCAAGTAAACCACCCTACAGATGTGTGTGCATGTATGTATACAAACTCTCATGTACCTTCACTGCTTCAATAATATCTTTATCTGCATCCTTGACATAGCACTTGCTGAAGTCAGTAATTCTATCAGTAAAGCATCCATCATCATCAACAGCTACAATCAAGTTCTCTCCCTACATTCCAAGAAAACAAAGGCAAAGTTGGCCAAGAAGTAAAATAAGGGCCTGAAAATAAATTGCAAAACAGAGATGTTTGAATTTCTTGGGCGATTTAATATTCCAAAATTCTTCAGGATTTCAACACAATTAAAGCATTAAACAAATTTCCACATAGCGATGAATATGAAAGAGGACTGGAAGAAGCAACATACAGTACGAACAAGATGAAATATTTTACTTGTACATAATTATTGGAAATAAATTTAGAAATTTTGTTGCAACAGGCCAGTGAAAGGTAGAAGATGGTTCATGCTAGACTAAGGACAGGCAAATAGTTTTTCTCTTCAGATCATGAGATGATGAAAGGAATCACACTCCCTATCAAAAGCTTAAAATTCACATATTAGATGCCAAGTTCATACTACTGAAACACCAAAGTATCAAATTTCTACAGAAACAACACCAAAATTTATGCAATGGTTTTGGGATATCGAAGAAACAAGTAACTTTTGACATGCAGTTGAAGACCATCAATCCTTTACAATCAAACCACAAAAGAAAAAGAAATTTATCCACTTTACAATGTACAAGTATGAAAAATTCTTGAATTGAGTATTGTTCCACGTTATGTTTTTGCAAGAAACAATATTCTATTAACATCAAAGGAATACAAAAAGCACTGGCACAAAGTTACAGATGAAAATGTCCCCTCTGGCTACAAAACCTAACAATTACCCGACAAGCATATCATCGCAGAACAAATAAATCCTTTTGGTTACGGCAGCCCTCCAATCTGCACAAATAACAGTGTGGAAACTACCTAATCTCAAAAGAAACGGAATCCCACAAACAAAAACAAACTTTATCATAAATATCTCCACCCCTCCCCTAACCAAATCCTTCTAAAGTATTTTTGCCCGTTTCCATTGACCTGGGCTTTTTAAAATTCTTAAAAGCCCATACCAAAATGGCTTTCTTTGGCCTTCCAGTGATTTTAAAAAGAAAAAGATAACAATAACAAAAGCAAACAAACAGGGGTGTATGCCTCTTGAACACATGAACGTTTTACATGCCTATTAGAAGGAGGTGTATATTACTCCTCGTATGAAAAAAGATAAACAGAGGAATCTCTCGCCTCACATAAAGGTGCAATTTGATTCCATAGTTGAAACACTATTAACACCTCTGTTCCAGAAAAATATGACTTGTCTAACAAACCTTAATAATCAATCATAAGCTTCTGTAGAATCTGTAATAACCTTAAGCAACCCATCTTTCAATAATGAAATACAAAACCATGTCCCATCCATGATTGTGTATACCAACTTAACATTTACATCTTAAGCTACAAACAGAGAAATAATATCTAACATAATGATTACTAAGGCAGAAATCCTATTTTCATTCCACTCCTAAGACTTCCTTAACCACCTTGGATGATTATCTCCATCTGCTGAAATTTACAGTGCCATCAAATCAGAGGCATCACTGAATAAAAGAATAATTTCTGCTGAAGCTTACCACAGAATTTACGACACCTGAGGTGTTGGAGAAGGACAGTATCAATAAAACATCCGCAAAGGCAAAAACTTGCTTAACCGAATCGAGAAAGAGAAGACGTTGGGTATAAAATAATACACCCCACCCATATACAATAAATAGTAGTGAGAGCTGTTAAAGGGACTGAGGGGAAGAGCTACAATTATTAACCTAGATGATTGAAAATAAATGTAGACAAGAATATACGTATAATAAGAGAGATAGATATGAGAATGATAACGTGCAAGAAAAAGCACTAAGAAAGACTAAAACCGAATAAAATTTGAGACCATGTTGTTCACAATATCAGATTTATGACCACAGAAAATATGCAGAATATGTTATCTTGATTAATGAATCAGAAAATCTCAACCCATGAAAATATACTATTTACATGCATCTGAGTGCATACCTTGTTGATTACTTGATTTTCAAGACAAACACGATAATCATCTTCACCAAATGCAGGAGCACAATGCACAATACCAGTACCACTGTCATCGGTAACATAGTTGTCCGCAACAACTCTAAATGCCACATCAGAGAAGTCCATAAAGTAGTCAAACAGTGGTTCATACCTGCAGTTTGCAGTCTCTTTATAATTGTGGTATGCGTCAAAAAACACGTGAACTAAAAAAACAATATAGATAAAAGAAACCACCTAAAACCAAACTCCAAACTGAGGATAACAACAGAAAATGAGGAACACAAGGACTCACGTCTTTCCCACTAACGAAGCACCAGAGAATTTGTCCAATGCTTCATATGAAGTGTCCACGGTTTCCTTTTTCCCACCTGAGGATCCCTTGGCCTTTGAATTTAGCTTTTTTGAATCACCAACAGATCCATTTGTTACATTTTCTTTCGGTTTCTCAGTAGGAAGAGCTGACAACCGAGATTCAGCAACAACATACACTTTTCCAGAGTACTTGTTGCGAACCTGATTTATTTTCCACCTCAAATTAGATGCTCAAGTAAAATAGCATAATAAAACCCATCGAATAAAGTTAAACAATAATTCATGACATATCAGAATATAGTCTGACAACTACATAAAAGGTCAGAATATCACCAAAAAAAATAAGAATAAATGAATACACTCATTAGTTTTAAACACAATAGAGATGAAAATTAGTACTGCAGGGCAAGCAAGTTTATGTGACAACGAAACTGAAACAGAGATGAAAACAAAAATAGCTGGTTTTTACTTTTGTCACTTTTTCTATTAGTAACTGACCTTCACATAAGTAAAATTTGCATTGACACAGAGGGCCAAATTGCTTGGGAGGGTCCATGGTGTCGTAGTCCAAGCCACGAAACTTGCCTTTTGTGGATCTCCAACAATTGGAAAAGCCACCATAATTTCAGGATCGGGCACATCCTGTGTTACTCTAGAGATGTCAAATATAATAGAAATTCTTAAACATCAAACTACAAGTTCCAATAATAGGAAAGAAAATACAAGGTTGAACAAGAACACAGACAAATTCCAAGTTTCACCAATAGAAAGTTTGCCCTCTTTTTTCTTTCATTTATATATTATGCTGGAACCGTTGAATTCATAAAACCGATTCCTATATTGAATGTGTTTTACCACTTAACCAAGAAACCAAAAGATACTAATTTCACCACATTAAGCAAAGATTCAACAACAGTACAAACAACAGTTGAAATAATTCAGCAATCTTTATCTTTATATAAAATATCGACAGAAGTATCACATACCCTGTACTCTTGACCAGCCTCAAAATTGGAGAGCGGTGTCTTGCAACCAGTGCTGTATGGCATGACCTATAAAAAAGGAAAACAAAATGTGTCAGTGGAAATACAACATATCCCTTTCTTTTGCTCAATACGTCAAACAAAATGTATCCTCTCTCCCTCCTGAAGTTGGATACTCTCTCTCCACTCCCTCCTACCTCCATCTCTCACATGTTTCCAATTTTTTAGGTTTCAATAACCGACATTGAGCTTATACCCTAACTAGAAATCATTATCTAGCTATTGAGAGTTGCATAAACAAACAGTAATAAAATACTTATTTCGAAAAACCGGTATTATTTCCAATTAAACTCGTAAACCCCATTTCCAATTATGCAAAATCAGTTTAATTCAGAAAACTATCACTACCCAGTTGAGCAAAACCAAAACAAAACACAATGCAATCAACCAACCAACCTTGAAGCCTTTGTAAACAAGACCCTTCTCAAATAATTGGCCAAACACCCACCAAACGCTCTCCATGAACTTCAAATCCATCGTCTTGTAATCGTTCTTGAAATCAATCCACCGCCCCGTTCGCGTAATAACCTTCTCCCACTCCTCCACGTACCGAGTAACAATGCTTCTGCAGGCCTCATTGTACTTATCAATCCCCAGTTGCAGCACATCGTCCCGGCGCTTGATTCCGAGCGTCCGATCAATTTCGTTCTCCACCGGCAGGCCGTGGCAGTCCCAGCCGAAGCGGCGGATGACGTGGTGGCCCGTCATGGAGAAGAATCGGGTGATGATGTCTTTGATGGTGCCGGCCAGTATGTGGCCGTAGTGTGGGAGGCCGGTGGCGAACGGAGGACCGTCATAGAAAACGTACTCGGGCTGGCCCTCGGTGCGCGCCAATTGGGTTTCGAAGGCTTTGATTTCGGACCAGAGCTTGAGGATAGTCTCCTCTTGCTTCGGGAAGGAGAAGTCCTTGCCCTCGCACACCTCCTCCATGGCAGAGTTGAAGCAGAGGGCGGAGAGGGAGATGATTTAGGGTTTTGAGAGCGGCGATGGTGGTGAAGCACTAGACTCAGGGTTTTACAGAGAGGTAAAATGAAAGACAGCGAGCCAATTTTTCACCGTTTCAGTGTAGACTGCGGTTAATTTTTTAACTTGGTCTGTCCGAGCTTTTTCTGTATTGGAAGTTCACGGTGAATTTCAAAATTTATTGTATTGCATAGTAAGGTATTGAAATCAACTTAGGCTTTTTGTCAGATTAATTCATTAAATTGTTGACATGACGAACTTGAAACTTTTATATAAGCAAATTTATAAGTCACATTTGCATCACATTAACACAAAAAGATAAAATATGTAAATTGATACAGTTTTAAAATATTAATGTGTAATGTGAAAAATTAAAGTACCACCCATTTTGAAACTCATTTCAAACCTGAAGGGTATAAATTATATTTTACTTGTCGAATGTAACATCGCAAGGAGTTGAACGCTAGTGCTTCAAAATGTCTATCTTTATATTTATCAATTGGTATATCAAACTTTGGAAGTCACTATGATGCTCTAGTAATACTTTAAAGCCTCGCTTGTTAGACAATTTTAAGGGAGTTGGCTTAGCTAGGACAATATTTCCGTGTTTGGCACGGATAAAGACTAATAAAGTGAGATTGACTCAGACTTGCCTAGATTCTACACCTTGCTAAGAGCATATCTAACTCCAGGCTAGAAGAAGATCTTTCCCCAAGACTCATTGTGAGGAAAAGAACTTACATGAACCAGGTTCACTGATACGTGGTGTCCTTTGTCCAATTATGCATTGCCGCGTTCAAGTTTTTCTTCACATGGCAATGTGTTATTGGATCGGGAGGACACGTGACGATGAACCCATTCCATATAAGTTGCTCACCCTTTTGAGGCCAAATTAGCTCCAGGTCCTGCCCAAGACTCCTTAAGATGGCAGTTTAGGACAATACTGATAGCTAATGAAAACAAGTCACCTAACACTTTTTAGCCTCTAGCCTCTCTCACCATTAGAACAAAAAAAAATTTTAAAGGCTAGATTTCATGAATGATGTCAGTTTGAGGGGCCACATTTTATCTTTAGCCCATGACGCTTGCCCTTATCATTAGACATCCTCGTTTGGCAGTTCGGACTGGATTGACTATTTCAGTCGGATAGGATAATCTGTCATCGGACAGTGCTGACTAAATTAGTCTGGCGTTTGGTGCAGTATCAGACTAATATCGACTATTTATACTGGGTTGGGCGGCCCTAGGTGTGTGTGAAGAACACAATTTGTTCTTCATACAAACTCACTCAAATCCTCATCAAATGCAAGAACTACGAAAA
The DNA here is from genome assembly GCA_018257905.1 of Gillenia trifoliata. Lineage (NCBI taxonomy): Eukaryota > Viridiplantae > Streptophyta > Magnoliopsida > Rosales > Rosaceae > Gillenia > Gillenia trifoliata. The sequence continues at coordinate 33,005 of JAEHOF010000127.1, read as the reverse complement.
GTTTGATTTTCGTAGGAGACGAAGTACGTAGGTAACCTTCAATTTGATTCAATGTGCAACCACAACTCCTCCAAGCAAAGGTGTTCATCCAATATGAGATTGAAGGCCCTCTTGGGCTTGGGTATTTAGCCTTTGCTCATGCAAAAAAGATTCTACAAAGGTATATGATGCTACAACTTACTAATGTGATTTTGAGTTGTGTCTTGGTTCACAACATTTAGGCTTCAAAAGTCATGAGCAAAGTTTTGTTTTTGAGTACTAATACGCTAACTAAGAGCCTTTAATTTGTTAATAGCATGCTTAAGTGTTGCTCAAATGAACTTGTAATTCAAATATTTTCCTTCAAGCTAGACTAAGAGAGTGAGAGGGACGGACCCGACTAATTATACGGAGGTTTTTGGGCGTATAATTAGTCGGGTGTGAGGGGTACTAAATGGTGTGCCCGGTTTAAATAGTCGGGCGACTATTTTAGTACGAAGCGCACCAAACACTCAAGACCGGATTATTAGTACTATCCGGTGAGCTATACGGCGTACCAAACGAGCCTTGGTGTTGTTATCTAATACAGAGTGAAAGCTCAGTAGTAGCTAGGACTGTTATCCTCCGCTTCTCTTTTCACGTCCCTGACACTTTTCTTCATCAAATTTCAAGCTTGGGTATGTAGATGATGAAGCCCATTTGTAGTAGTCCATTTTTAGGCCCATATCAGTAGTGTATTTTCTTTCATATTTACTCCGTATTATATTGCATGTCGTATTGTGAGTTGGACGTTGTTATATTGGTGGGAAACAAATAGAATCATCATGAATGAATTAAGATATATTGTATTCCCCTTTCTCTATGAATCCGGTTCTCACTAATAATTTTTGCTGTGTGGGCCGGCACTAATATTTCTCTACACACGTAATTGAAAAAAATAATAATATTTTCATTAAATAATAAATAATGAAATTTCAAGTTTGGTGTTCTCTAAGGCCTCCGAATACTCGTGAATCACGAGTAGCACCATCCAGCCCATGCAAATTTGAAGCACATGTTATGTCCAAATAAAATCTCTCACTCAATCATTTTTTTATTCAAGAAAAAATTAAATCCGACAAAAAAGAAAAAGAAAAAGAATTTTTAAGAGGGAGACAGAAAAATTTAAAGAAGGAAAGGAAACAAATTAGAAATGCCAATAATTGACAAAAAAAAAGAGAAAAGAAAAGAGAGCAGAAATGTCAATGCTGTATTAAAGAGGACCTTCCCAATTACTGAAAGGCGTTGGCATGCGTTTGTTGAAATTCACCAACTGGGTCTCTCTCTCCTTCCTGGGTTTTGCTTTCTTCTGCTACTGTTACACTTCCCAATTCTCTTCTCCTCGAATTATGGCTGAAGAAAGTTCCAAATCTGTTTACGAATTCACTGTCAAGGTACTGGGTTTTCTTTATTCTCTGTGTTTCTTTCTCATATGTTATGTTTGGTTGCTGAGAAAATCTGGGGAGAAACTAATGGAAAATAAAGATTTGAGCTTTTTGTATAATAAGTTTAATTGTTTGCAAAGTAACCCAGAAGTGAATCCATTCAGTTGGACTGTGGAGCCATGATTTTGATATCTTGCTTTTTAGTTGCAGATTACTTATGTGGGTCTTCTCTGTTTGTGAATAGTTTAATCATTTTGTTTGCTTTTGATTTTCTGTCTGTTCACTTTAACTACAGTATCAAATTTTATTATTTTTGAATTTCTGATAATTTTTTTTTTGGATTTTGGAATTATTTCTGATTTTTTTGTTTGTTACAGATTTAAAATTAAAAAGATTTAAGTTTCATGAGAGAAAAAGAATAAAAGCATAGGCCGTTCCGGCCAGATCAATTGCTTGGTTATGGTTCTTCTGGAATTTTCAGGAAACAGAGCTACAAATTTCTGTAGTTATTTTGCATTATATTTGATAAAATGACCTTGGAATTTCAGATTCAATACTGAGTGAATGCATTCAAATTGTAGACGGTTCTATTTGACAATTTGATCTGAAATATATATGTTTACGGGTTGAATTCGATTGCAGGATATTCAAGGTAAGGATGTAAATCTGAGTGAATACAGTGGGAAGGTTCTGCTGATTGTGAATGTTGCTTCAAAATGGTAATGAACTCGATCTGTTATGTGAATGATTTCTTGACATTTTTGTATCCCTATTCCATGTTAATTGTGACACCCTGGGAATTTGTGTGCTTCTTTGTATATTTGGAAATTTATGATACAAATCCTGTGGTAATAAACCTCTATCGACCTTTGCCGTGGAGCATTGTTTCTGAATATAATTATGGGGGATTAAGGAGGGCTTTAAAGAATTTTTCTTTGTAGTTTTAATTTCTGCTGGTGCTCATAAGAGATAGATTTAACACTTGGAAATAGATGTTTGAGATAATATGTTATGCTTCGAAGTTGGAACACAAAAGAAATACTACTTTATCAAGAACATTTTTGTAGTTGTACTATAATTAGTTAATTCGGTATGATCCTCTCATTAAGAATATTATACTTTTTTTTTTTTCAAGAAGTACATCATGTATCTTTTTCTTTTTGGAATTAAGTCTTTATTTAAGTATGATTTCTCCTAGTTTAAATACAGGTTCAGTTTTATGCATATATGTTCCTTAAAGGTCTTTAGTCCTTACGAACACATAAATGGTTATTACATTCAAATTAAATTGTACAAAGATTATATATGAAAAGAAGTGTGGATAATGTATGTATTGGATAATACATTAATCCTGATTTGGAAAGTTAAATTAGATTGTTTCTCTTACATTCAGATGATATGTAAAAAGGTAAGTTGTATTGTATATAGGATAATTCATTTTATCACAGATGCATTAATTTGTCCTTTTCATATTATATTTATCATAGGTCTTGTTTGATAATCTCAACAAATGTTTTCTAAAATACAAAGATTATGAAAGTGGACAATGGAAGTTAGAATGTAATCAACGGCTTACTTGTAGTCTTTGTATATCCGTAACTTTTGTTTTATTTTCTTGTGATGTAATATATATTAGTGACATTTCTACTCGAACTGTAATTGAAAGATTAAAAGCCATGGACTTTAGTTAATGTAAAATATATAAAGGACCCGAATCTAAAAATTCCTTTTGAAAATTGTAGTCATTGTTTTCCTGTTTGATACCAGGAAGTTTGTCACAAAATCTTAGTTTTGTTCCCTAGTTGGTAAAATTTCAGCAGATTGTTTTTTAAAAGAAAAAATTAGTTGTATTGTGTAGCAAGCAATAGATCCCCTAAATGGAAAAGCATTTTATCTGGTACTACGATGTCCTTCAAGCTTCAGAGGCAAGACTAATTATTTAATTTCCTTTTTCTAAGATCTTGATAGACAATTCTTTCTTCAGAGCATTTCATTGGTAACTGTACATGTTTTCTAAGCTTGGATGAACTTGTAGATGATGAATTTTCTAGTGAATCATGTTGGTCTAATCATAAATTAAGTGTTCAACCTGTATTTCAGCTCTGTAACCTCCGTTGTCGCTCTTGTCTCACTCGTTTATTAATTTTGCAGTGGTTTAACACAATCCAACTACAAGGAATTAAGTGTTTTGTATGAAAAGTACAAAAACAAAGGTCTGTGACTCTTTGCAGAGCAATGCCAAAAATTTGTTGATTCATGTGTTCTCATACTTATCCGTGAGGGTTTTATTTTTCTATTTCTGGCAGGTTTTGAGATTTTGGCGTTTCCTTGCAACCAGTTTGGAGGACAAGAGCCGGGAAACAACGAGGAGATTCAAGAAGTCGCATGCACTAGATTTAAAGCTGAATTTCCAATCTTTGACAAGGTATCCTTATATTTGGAGAAAATAAATAAAGGATAAGTTTGTCAGCAATCTACATGCAAAATTCTAATTAGAAAACTTTTTGTTCTTGCTGCTATATAGTTGTGCTAGATATTCTCAACAAGTATCTCCACACAAGTGCACAGAGATTATGTGCTCTTCAAATTTCATACATTTACTAAACATGCAGAGAACTGGTTGTACGGTTTTCCCTTAAATAATTCTTTGACTGATTTGGCCTTTCTAATATTTAGCAACTGCTACACATATAAAGTGACTAGATTAACTGGTTCATGCACAACTAATTTAATTTACATGTGGTCATTGTAGATTGAGGTGAATGGGAAGAACGAGGCACCCCTTTACAAATTCTTAAAGGGGCAGAAAGGTGGGATCTTTGGGAGTGGCATCAAATGGAACTTTACGAAGTTTTTGGTTAACAAAGAAGGGAAGGTTGTGGAGAGATATGCTCCTGTGACATCACCTCTTAAAATTGAGGTAAGAGTGTTTTTGAGATTGTTTGTTTGTTTGCTTGCTTTGGCGATAATGAAGACAAACAGCTGCTGATCTATCTATCTTTGCTCTGTGCAGAAAGACATCCAGAATCTGTTGGAATCTTCTTGAGTATCAAGGTCTGTATGTTTCTTTAAGAAATGATATGTGCCTTGCAGTTGGTTGCATTGCTGTTATGACTTTACATTTTCATTAAAAAAAACATTCGTTTTGGTAAATGACATTTAAATCCCAAATCCCGTGGTCCAGTTCTACATGTCATTGCTTCATGCTATGCCTGCTTTTATTTATGATAGCAGGCATAGCATGAAGCAATGACATGTACAACAGTGATGCCTATTAGCTAGCTAGTTTATGCTCTGTTAAGTTACTCCCTTTTAGGTATTTACCCTTTTGACCTACATGTTCTGCAAGGGAATCGAGCCGGCTGCAGAATTGGAATTTATTTAGCTAGTTTATAACCTCATTATCATAACTCACACAAGAACGTCTTATGTGTGAATATGAATTTCACACTGTTAAAAAATCGTACGAGTGGTCCTTAGTTGGAAGAATTTTTTGGGGCAAATTGGGATTAAATACCAATTGGGACAGTTGTTTAGACAAAATAGTAGTTGACCTTTTCTTTCGTTTGAGCTACCTACCTGGTTCTAAACACTAATTAGGCAACAAACATTTTCGATTAGGTCACGACTTTCATTTTAGATTTACATTTTTTACCATGCGTTTGTTCATAAAACATGTTTCGACTTTTCAGCTAGTATCTAAATATCAAAACTTTGGTATTAAAAACGAAAAAAGTGTTAAATTTGGATTTGTTTCTTGTGGAGAGAAATTATATTTGAGAAACTTGCAATTTTCTGACTTTTATCGGTTTCACTGTGATATTGCAGGACAGCAGAAAGCGTACTTTGGCCTCGCAGAAAATAAAGATGGAAGCATGATGGATATGTAACTATGAATAAATATATGTTATTATTTTTATGGGGAGGGATCTACGCACCACAGTTTAAACACAAGTTTGGACACAACTCTAAGGCCATTGGCTACTATCAATGGATGAGATTCAGTTTGACATGGCAAGTTTAATTTTCATTTTGCAAATAAATTAACCTTGAAATAATAAATTTGGGAATTTTAAATTAATTTATTTTTCTCTCCTCCCTTGAAAATAGAAAAGACCAAAATTAAACCCTTAAGGTCTCTTTTCCTCCTCTTCACGCAGAAACCCTAAGCCATTGGTTTCTGCAAGTTTTTTACGGAAAAAATCATTCTCCTGTCTCCTCTCTCTCTTGTTTTCCTCAAAAAAAAAAAAGTGTCCACTTTCACTCCCCTTCCCTCTTCGTGCCTACCAAAAGACGGAAAGAAATCTTTGTGCTAGATTCTCTCTTCAAGTAAGAAAATCGATCTCAATCTTGAATTTGGACACATGAGACAATTTTTCAGCAAACTTCTTGATGTGCCAAAGGCATAGTTGATGACGTGTGTTTGGAAAGACCTTGGCAATTACTGCTGTCATTGCCAATTCTTGGTCAGAAATAATGGAAACTGGATGACGTCTGTAGACATCAAAATTTCGGTGAAATAAATGTTCACCAACAAATTAAATTTTGACTTGCCAGAGCTTACGTGACACACACCATAGGTTCCATAAATTGGATACATGGGATATGACTCATCAAAATTGGATGAGTTATCAAGAGTGACACGTGTCAGCATCTAAGACCTCCGTCAAATCAAATCAAATCAAATACAAAAAGGGACAAATTAACTCTAATTTGATCAAATTATATCAATTAGGGTTTAATTTCCTAAATCAAAGATTTTGATTGAATTAAGAGCTAAATTAAATAATTAGCTCAAATTATATCAAATCAGAAAATCAAACCACAAATTACAGGATTTAAGGCCAGTTGGGGGTTGCTGTGATTTAAAAAAAAACTGCTTATAAAAGCAGCTTTTAAAAGCAACCTCCATGCTGCTTTTAAAAGTTGATGTTTTAATGCCATAACTTTTAAAATAAACAGTATATTTCATTTTTACCAAACACTTTTTATATGCTTAACTTTAAAGTGAAGCAGTTTTTAGTGAAAACAAGCAATACCAAACGGGGCCTTAGATTGAGATTCTAAACTAATACCCAATCCCTTGCCTATAAATACCAGGCTCATCTTCAGAAGAAGGGACTTCAGAAAAACGAAGCAAGTCCAAGCCTTTGGAGAAAACCAAAAAGTTCTCTGGCCAAAGCAAACACCAAAACACCCAAACACTCGTGTTCTTCATCAAGCTCGTGGAGAATCAACAAGCACAACACATGTGCCGATTCATCCACCACCAAGGGCGAAGACCACCCACCACGTGACACTGCTCGTGGTTTTGTTCACAAGCCCGATTCAAGATCAAGTGTTCACCACCCTTGAATCGAATTCTACTTTGGAGATCGAATCAGAGGAATATTCTTGTAAAAGAATAAATCCTAGAGATTGTAACCCTAATTTTCTCATTAATACAAATTTATTTTGTACGCGTGTTCTTGTTTCATTCGTTGCAGGAAATTTCGTGTTTACAACGTCCTCCCATTGCTTCAAGCCAAGTGTCAAACAACCAGAAAATCTTGTAGAAGAGCACATTCGAATTGTATTGTATGTAAGTGGTGGTTTACTCCCGTGAATGGTGTGAAGGGTATATCATACTTGTTTGTCTTGTAAATTGTGTCAAATGTGACTACATCCCAAATAGTGATACACCATGCGTGATCGAGAGTCGACCCAAAAGAAATTAGGGAAATTAGGAAAATTAGCTGAAATGATCCATTTTTGACATTTGGTTGCAGAAATGATCACTTTTTAGCATGTCGTCATTATATCAGCGTTGTGTAGTCGTTATGCCATTGTTACTAAAAAGCGATTATTTCTGCAAACAAAATGTCAAAAAAGGATCATTTCAGTTAATTACCCAAGAAATTAGTCACCCTTCCATTTTCATCACATTGAATAGCATAAAAAAAGTGAGGATTCTCAGCTTGCTTTTTCATGAAGTAAGGATTGATTGAGCATCCCCTCCATCTAGTTGCCAAGTGGTTATAACAATCTCTATTATTGAAACCAGGGTATTGCCTTAGTACTTCATACTATTAAATACAACCACCTTGTATTATTTTTTAAATTAATATCAATCGTTAGATTAAACATGAATCAATCACAACCGTCCATTATCTTGTAGTATCTAATAATGTGTAGCACTAAGAATTTTTCGTTGAAACCAATGTGTTCACCACCAAGAATTGAAGAAACTTTTGTGATCGGCAAATTTTGTTCTTGAAATCTTTTAGTCAATATCTTAACTGCATTGGGCATGCATTTATTTGACTTCATCTTTATACTTCTTATTGGTGTAACTGTTTTGTTCGAGCATCTGTCATGTACGATCCGCATACTTTACCCCACATTTCACCGTGGAACAACTTTTATTTTAGGTATGCGTATAAAAATAAGCCATTAGAATATCTGTATGCAGCGGAGGAACTGGCGAAGCTCCGAGGGAAGAAGAACTACAGAATCTAATGGGATGCGTTTGACTTTTATTTTAGGGTTAATTTGTGATTCTCTCAACATTTCCCGAATGAATTTTATTCTATATCGGTTTACTATCCTTGAAATTCAATAAAATTCAATTCAATTGCTATTATTATTATTTTTCTTTTCTGGACCGGGGTATTAAGCTATAATCGTATCGAATTGAATTTTATTGTTCGTAGAAAGGAAAGAATCTTATTCAAATACTGCAAACAGAAACAGCAAGAAAAGTGCAGCTTACCTAATGTGCGTGTGTGTATTCATTTTAGCTAAACTAGCCCTTGTGCTAGGAATTAGTTGCCCGAGAATTCGTGTAATTATCTCGACGTACATCTTCTTTAGAAACTCTATGGTATACTGTTGTGATTATTTCAACTGTTATTAGATTACAAATCAATTGAGTGGCATGCTCCCTCTCCAATTTGGAAAGCTCTCCAAATTGAAACTCTTGGCTCTTGATTACAACCATCTCGAAGGTTCTTTGTCCCCATCGTTTATGAATTGCACGAACCTTGTAGAAATACATATGGCAGCCAACAACTTGGAAGGAGATATCTCCATGCTCAATTTCTCGAAACTTAGTCACCTCAGTAAACTTGACCTCCGTCGAAACCACTTTACTGGTACATTTCCAACAAGCCTTTATTCATGCCAGTCCCTAAAAGCGATACGTTTGAGTGCAAATAATCTAGAAGGACAAATACAACCTGAAATTCTTTCATTGAAATCCTTGTCCTTTCTCTCGCTTAGTGACTTAACCAATGTCACTGGTGCAATGAAGATATTAATGCATTGCAAAAGTCTTCAAACACTCCACCTTTCGTATTCGTTCAAAGGCGAGGAAATGCCAGCTGATGAAGGCATGGTTGATTTTGGTGGGTTCCAAAATCTTCGATTTTTGAGTTTTCATTATTGTGGGTTCACTGGTCAAATGCCTTTATGGTTATCAAAACTCAAGAATATAGAAATCTTGATTCTGAGAGGTAGTAGAATCACAGGGCCAATTCCTAGATCTTTGGGGACTCTTCCCAAACTCTTTTGCTTGAGCTTGGCAGACAACCAAATTTCCGGTGAACTTCCAAGAGAACTTTGTGGACTACCAAGGTTGGTACATGGACCGATCGCACCTCAAGTAGATGATTATATTGACCTGCCTATCTTCACCGTCACAGACATAAATTACCCGCGAAGATTGTCCAACTTTCCACCAACGATAGACTTATCTCTCAACCACATTGATGGCAGCATACCTTCTGAGATCGGCCAAATACACCTTGTCCACAACTTGGATCTTAGTGGCAACTACTTTTCCGGCAATATCCCAGACCAAATATCCAACCTAAAAAATCTAGAGAATTTGAGGCTCTCCATGAATCATTTGTCTGGAAACATCCCGTTGTCATTGGCAAGCCTTAATTTCTTAAAATATTTCAATGTCTCGTACAATAATCTCGAAGGACCAATCCCAACAAGCACTCAGCTCCAAAGTTTCAATGCTTCTGCATTTAAAGAGAATCCAAAACTATGTGGCTCTCCACTTCTGAATGAGTGTCCACCAATTAAGGGCATTGATGCAGATAGTAAGAACAACCAAGGTGTGGACGACAATGGACATCAATTTCCATGGTTGTATATTTTCACCGCGCTCGGTTTCATAGTAGGGTTTTGGGGAGTGTTTGGTTCTTTAATACTTAAGAAGACATGGAGATATGCATATTTTCAATTCTTAGACAATGTACAAGATAGGCTCTATGGGATGATTACAGTGCGGATGACCATGGTGAAAAGAAGGCTTAGAGGAGGCTAGATTGTACTTTTTATCTTATATCTTTGGTTTTCTTTTCTAATGGTGACTGCGAGGATATGTATACATATATATATAAGAACTTACAAGTGAGCATGTTCGCATATTGGTGTACCGATGAAGTGTTCAGGTTCATTTCAGCTTGATAGATATGTTTTAAAGTAGTTGTTGAGTCATGTCATGTTTGGCATGCCGTATACGCACATACCTATGAAAACAAGTATTCGGTGTCATCATTAGCTTTAGTTTTCCACATCCGAGAGAGTCAGAGGCATCAAGTTCAAGCACAACACAAGGCCTCTTTCCTCCTGCTCCAGCTTTGAAAAAATGAAATTTCATTTCACTTTTCTTTTTATTGACAAGCTCGAACACGACAGTGTCCCCGGGCGAAATGTTGTTCGCATGCCAACATGCAATCAACCATTCCGTCATGCGCAAATGGCCGCTACCATGTTTTGTATCATCAAGCCGGAGCATAACATTCCATGATTTCCCATTTGGAACTATGAGCCTCGCCGTCTTCTTTTTTATTAGACCTACTGCTACAGCTAGCTCCTTGGGTACAGTATGCAATAAGAAAGGATGGAACAACAACAAAGGGAAAGAAAATGTTTTGTCACTTATGTCACAACCCAAGGAAGCGCACGCATGCACCTAAATCAAAAGGACTAGTCACTAATGAGGCTCCTAGTAATTGCTTATAAGTAAAGCCCGGATCAACGCAATAGTTTTTCGATGTGGGACTTAACACAATTCTCCGCTCGGGCCTCTAAGAGTGCATTTGCAGGGAGGCCGTCCATTGAAATTCTCCATGAATAAAGGTGGCAGACACTTCAAAGTTTCATGGTATTAGAAAACAGAATTGCAATTGTATGAAAAACAATTAATCAAACACTGCCTAATTCTAAGCCAAATCAGAAAAGCCATAGCATGTGTGACTGAATCAGTCAATATAAACGGAAGATGGTAAATCAGAAGAGAAGTTTGTTTAATTTTCGCTGTTACAAAAGTCTATTTCGTTCAAATGGAAGGTTCATCTATATATAAATCACAAGAAAACACTTCGTAATTTTGCAGAAGAGTTTGAACAGAAGTGCTTGTTTTGGCCTTGGAAGGCAGAGTGCCTAACAAATATTAATTACCAAACAAACATGCTCACTAAGTAAGAACAAAAAATCCACAAGTTAAAAGGCATATCTCATCCAAATGACAGAACAGAGAAAGAAACAGAAAATATTTATCATGCATTCGCTGCTGCAGCGATGGATCGATCTTGAAATAATCTCAAGTGAAAAGGGAGGCTAGAGGAGGGGCAGGATGTTACCAAATGCCGAGAGAAGTCATCATCAACTAGGGGCTTGAAAAAGGATCGCACACTCCGTGAAGGCGCCATTTGAGCGGGCGGAGGAAAAAGCTTGGCTAAGTATGATGGATCGGAGCTGGGACTGGGAGAGAATTTGAGGCAAGGGATTGTCGCTGGTGATCTTTGAAGTTTGAAGGAAGTAATTAAAAAGTTGAGTTCAGCTTCACCCACCAACCATCATAAGTGTCTTTGAAATTGACATGCATTGCATTGCATGTGCATTATTTCCAGTTTTGGAGAGCCTTGAGCAAGTGACTTTTTTCAAAGTGATGAACCAAATAGAGGATGGATGATGCATGGATGATGGCACATTGGAACCACTAGCTTGCATTGAATTATTCACCATCCCCAATCAATTACTCCACCCCATCACCTGCTGTAATTATCCATAGATTGGTTAAGTGCATATATGAAGACTAATGTAAGTGTCATACCTTCGGAACACTTCTTGACTAGAGTTCAATAACAACCCTAGCCATATTTATTCTTCGGAGAAAGACTTGCATGACACGGGTACACTGCGACATGGCGTTCCGTGCTAATAATATAAGGACATGTGTTAGCTTTTTTTCTACATATCTTTGTGTTATTGGCATAGGCTGCCACCGTAATAGTGAACTTGTATCATACAAGTTGTTCTCCATTCTTCGTGGTTGTAGAAAGAGTCATGGGAACAACTTAGAGATCAATTGGGGGCCAATGACACCTTTTGAAAAAACAAAATTCTAAAATTGAGCCAGTTTACGAGTTCATGTGTGCAAACGGTACGTAAAAAGGAGTTAAAAATGGGCAAGTTATGGTCACAAAAAGTTTGGGAGATAATCTTAGTACACCATATCAATTCTCCTACACATCCCTTCTATTTTTTATCAATTGAACTTCTACTTATACCTCTTAGCAAAACAAGTATTAACAAATAAAAGGGGTGTATTGGAGGATTTAATTTTTTTCCCATCTCTTGGTTATAACTTTTCCATCTCCAACGGAACATCACTATTCACTAATAGTTTATTATGTTTAGGGAGAAAAATGAGAGAAAGAGGAAAGAGATAGGAAGCTTGCGTGGACTCCACAAAAAGCTTTGTTGGAGGGCTAAATGTAACCCGCTTGTGGACTACAAGTAGCCGGTTATGCATATTGACTAGGATATACCATTTGTTAACTAGAATATACTACAAGTAGTATGCCCTACCTACTGACTAAGATATATATATATCTCTCTTGCTAGAGACAGTTTTTCAAATTTTCGGGCTATATTGTGGAATTTAGCTCACTGTTGAAAATGACCTCAGCTTCCTAAATTTTATGAAAAATTGTCAAAACAGAACAAAAATTCATTCTAGACAAAACTTTGATTGGCCAAATTTTCATATGTTGAAATCACGGTAGTTGATACATAGACGGCTACGAAATTGTGTCGACGGCCTCTTTCTTGTATTTTTATTTATTTATTTATTTATTTTATTGTGAACTTGACTTATTTACAAAATTTGAACAACAACTACTTCTTCATAAAGGAGCAAACTGGGGAAACAAGTTAAAAGTACTCCTTAAAGAATGTTTGATATATATTATATGCATGCTGTTTCACTATGAAGGTTACAATGGAACGTACAAAAGTGACTAAATTAAAGACAGCCTTAGGAATTTATAAGCTGAACTAAGAAAAGCTAGTAATTATATATGTTGCTGATTAATTAGAGCTGAAGAATCATAAAATTTAGAAACATAGGAAGATCTTCAAAACATGATTAATTACAATAATATAAACAACTTAGATAGTAATCGAAAACTCAAATCGATATAGCCTTGAAAAGCTCGTATCGGTTTCATATATACAAGACGACGAGAAAACATACCTGCAGATTTTTTCTTAAGGGGACTTACTAGTTTTTCCCGGGAAACATTAGCCATGAGGAGGAAAAGTAAAACTCTAGCTCTCAAGGATAAAAATATATGTGAGTTACATAAACTGAGTGAAAAAGTTATTGAAGGGGGTAAAAATTTCACCCACCATCATAATTTTCTTTTAATATTCCTCACATTTTGTGGAATCAAAATTGACATGCATGTGCATTATTTACTAACTTGGGATGGATTATTATTGCATTATGTAACTGAATATGGTAACTCTAGACAAATTCATTGAAAATGTTGATCAAGGTGGGGTTGGCACAACAAGAGTAAGTTTTTTCCATTTTTGAACAAGTTATTTTTTCAAAGTGAAGAACCAAGTTGAGCTATATATACTTTCCCAAGAGCATCAATGATGCAGGGAACCGAGAGTAACTTGTATGACACGAGTACACCACTACAGTGACATCTTGTACCAATGATACAAGGAAGTGTACAAAAAAACTAACATGTGTCATTGTATTATTGGCACAGAACGTCACTGTAGTGGTATACCCATGCCATACAAGTCCTCTAGGGAACAACTATCATAGGATTTTTTTCCCCTGATCTCACCTTCCCCAATCAATTACTCATCTTTTCGACCAAAAAAATCAGTTATTCCACTCATCACCTAATTATCCAACATGCTAGTAATTTGACTAAATTATTCTGCTCAAACATACAACATCTAACTTATGTTGTTGATCAATAAATGGTGATAACATTATAATAATATTGTTGTTTAGCTATAAAACGAACACTTACTGACACATTCTCTAATAGAGGTGGAGTCCATCACTGTATATGGTTTGATTTGTATCACATTTGTCACATATATGCCTTTGAACTCGGTGCAACTGTAAATAGAGGGAGACGGGGGAAAATAAAAAGTTGGGCTAATGGTGTTATTTTTCACTCAATTATGTCCTTTATCGGCAGTTAATAAAGATAAATTTAAACACATAAGGCTTACTAAAAAAAATGAACGAAGTTATTTAAAAGTTGGGTGCCAATAGAAACATCATTTTCTTTATGATCATAACGAGGATAGCAATTGTGATGAAATTTTCCCGTGTTTTCTAAACATGAAATCTTGACAATATACAGACAACGGTGCACTCCCGCAAGAAGCGGCAGAAATAGATACAAATGAAATGATGCATCTGTGATGAACTTGCAGTATTTTATTACAGAAATACCACATTCTACAAGCTTGAGTCTTGACCACTTACTGGCGACTAGAATCAGGAGGTCGGTCGGGTATTGGGATTGAAACGATCATTGCCTCCACTCCACCTGTTTGGTGCGGTTGGATTAGCTTGATACGTTGAAGGAGCAACCATAGAAGCGGCACCAATTGAAGCATTTGATGCTGTGCTGCCTGCAACTGTTGTTGGAGGATTCATGGTGAGGGGAGGCCTCATCGGAGAATTTACATGACCAGGCATGCCAGGCGCACCAGGTGGAGCCATCATTGGCATCATGGGTGAAGCCGAGTCCCATCCACCCTGACTACCATGGGATTCCGAAAGGGAAACTGATTCTGTTACTTGTAGCCCACGGACTGATACAAAATATCTAAAAGACTATTAGCATATAAGGAAATTGGACTGTTACAGATGAAGTGTGCCACATATAAAACACAGCGTTGAGATATAATTAATCACGCAAAGGAAGTTTGTTAGTTTCTATCAGGGTAAGAAAAACTGAGGAGAATTTTAGATCAAGTGAGTAATTACTAAATGGTAACAAGATATTAACAGAACATTACTCTTTAGCCTACCCTTCTTATCTGCTTCACTAATTTTTTAAGATAGGAACAAGTTACACACAAGCGCGCGAGCACTCTTGATTTATAGCTCTAGTCAGCAAACAAGCCAAGAATCTAATAATTTCCACTGATTATATAAAATAGGATAACATGATTCTGTATATGATATACCTTCGAATGGATTGAACAGTTCTGGAAAGTAATCAAAGTGTACTCGGACGCAACATGTATGGAACTGTAAAATAAATATATAAAGAATTAAATTATCAACGGATAATTAGCAACATACATGGCCAGAATGTAAAAGGAAATTGGTCAGAACTCACAACTCTACAGGTGATGGAGGAAAATACTTCTTCTTAATAAATAGGTCATTAACAGCTAAGTTCTGTCAGTTTCATTTGTCGTCCGCAGCAATTCCTGAGCTGTTTTCAATTTTCCATACCTCCGAAACGCATTCTCAAAAGAATCTCTCACGTATGCTGGCGGGTGAAAACCCTTTTCAATCATTGATTTTAGCTTCTCATATGCAGCCTCTAACTGGCCATCTTTACAGAGCTTCTGCAACATCTGGATTTCCAACTTCCTTTCCAATTTAAGACACAAATCCATCTGCCCGTTTTCCCTCAAAATTTTGTCCACTGACCTATGAGTATGAAAATGCGGAGAGCAGCCCAACCCAAGCATTTCCATCAATAAACAATAAGCAGCTTCCCAATTTCTAGCTTCACCATAAGCATGGACCAATGCAGAATACGTCATACTATCTGGAAGACATCTATTCTTGTTCATCATCTTAAAGACGCTTTCGGCATCATCCAAATTCCCTAGTTTACATAGCATGCAAATAATAGAATTATAAACAGCCAACTTTGGTTTCATGCCTTGGGATAGCATCCTGCCAAACATATGGCTAGTTTCCTCAACGTGACCGTGTTCACACAAAGCCTTCATCACAATACAGTAGCCCTCTTCGACACAACTCAGCTTCTTACCCTCAACAACCTTCAAGACCTCAACAGCCTCTTCCACTTTTCCCAGTTGACAAAGCCCCGATATAAGCCGGGTTATGGCAAATGTACTGGGTAATAATCCCACTTTATAAACTGCCCAAAAGACTCCGACTGCAGGCTGTATAGCATCGCTGTTTCCACCCACTTTCGGAACTAAAATCGTAGAGGTTCTACAAGCATTTCTCACTTTTACTTTCCCAACAGCTCCTTCTTTTGCACTAAATGAACACAACTCTCCAATAAGAGCATTCACTGCAGACCGAGTAGGAACCAAACCAGACTTACACATATCACCGAAAACTTCAACGGCAGTCTCAAATCTACCGAACTTACATAAACCAACAAGCATATTACTATACGAATAAGTGTCAGGCGATTCAATTCTCCGAAAAACTGCAAGCGCAAAGTCAATTAAATGGCCAGATGATTCCTTCTTACAAAGCACATAGAGCACATTATTGTACACGAGATTATCAGGTTTGCAACCAAATTTGGATTCCATTTCTTCAAACAGGCAAAGGGCTTCTCTAATCCTCCCCTCCCTACCCAGAAACCTAATGCAAATGGAAACAGCCCGACACGAAACTCGACCCTTGTGCGAGGACACAGTCAATAAAAGACACTTCATATCATCAAACAGCTTCCTCCTACCTAAGAAATCAGCCATGTACTCAACCACGCAGTCATCGAACCGAAAACCCATTTGAAATCCAGCCCAAGAGAAGAAATCCAATGTCTTGCTCCTACCCAACTGCTTATAATTCATCAAAATTTGGAGCACAAGTTCTGAACTCAACTTTTTTTTCAAACTTTTCAACAAAACATCAATATTTGTGGTTTCGTTGGTATCTTTAGAGAGCAAAGAACATACTGAACTGGCAATAGAAGGACTTACTGCGTCTGGAACTTGTGGGACGGTTGGAGGGAGTGGAATTGATCTTCTTGTGGTGGGTTTTTTAGGGATTGTGGCGATTTGATTCTGGGTTGCGAGATTTGAATTGGGTTTGGAAGAAAACGGAGAAAAATGTGTGACAAATTTGAAGAGAATTGAAGAATGGGTGAGAGGTCCTCCATGTTTGGTTCTACTGCGAGAGAGCATAAGGTGAAGTGTGGTGGGAAGGTCCAAATGGAATTGGTTTAGGAAAGGTAATTGCCGCTCCGGTTTGCCATTTTCATTTCTTCTTCGGTCAGGCGGGAGCAGAAATGGTAACCGGTTTGGGGAGTGGGGTATGGGCATAATTCGGCCGTTCCTCTCAAAACCGAACCGGTTGGATTTGGTTTTGCACAAGAATGGTCATAATTGAAGTAAACCAAACCAATCCAAAAATGATCCGATTTGATCGGTTTGGTTAGTTCTAACTTAGCGATATTATAAAATAGTCTAATTTACGGGACGAAAATTCAAACTTAGATGCAAAATGACAAGTACACTACTTTTGTTATTTTGCATAACCTATTTAGCATGTATTAGGTTAGTTAGATCTCACGCCCTTTCTTTCCTCTTTGTGTTTTTTGAGAGCATACAAATTTCACAAAAAACCAAACATTGTGAAGTACTACGGTTTAATAGTATTTTTCTTTACTTGTAAATGAGATGTCTTAGATTTAAATCTCGTTTGATACCAATTAGTGTAAATATATTAAGAAGTTAAAAAAAAAAAACACCAAAAGAAAGAGGACGTTGACATGATTTCATAGCCGTCGACTACCAATTAGAGTGATTTCGGCATATGAAGATTTAGCAAGTTAAAGTTCTATTTAGACTCAACTTTTGTCCCGTTTTGACCATTTTCCCCATAAAATTTCGGGAGTTTAGGCCATCTTTAGCTGTGGACTAAATCCCATAATATAGCCCGAAAATCTCAAAAACAGTCTCACATAATAAGGGGCTATATGCAAGTTAGTAGGCAGGGCTGGCTACAAGTAGCCCTCGAGCCTTGAGCGAGCCCTCTAACAAAGCTTTTGTGGAGCTCATATGGTCGGGACTGACTACAGTGCTCGCAAGCATTGGATGCTCACACCGATCTCACCCTCCTTCCTCTCCTCCCTCCTCCCTCCTTTTAACGGTGAGATCGGTGTGAGCATTCAATGCTTGTGAGCACCGTAGTCTACTCCCATATGGTCTACTTGTGTAATGCTACCATCTACTGGAAACAATAACACATGCAAATATCCTACGGCCGCAGATAAATTATAATCAATGTATAACATATCATGTGGTGAAAATAAAAAATATCAATCATATACTAATATCATTCTAATGTCACCTAATCAAATCATCTAAGTTAGACTCATCCAAGGCTAACATCAATAGCATGCAACTTTAACAAAAACATGTTCATCAAAACAGTTTTAGAAAGGGATCCATCACAGATATTCGGATCGTTTCTCCATAACATGCGCCTTCCTTTTCTTGGAATTAGTCGAGCTCGCACCTGTATTAACATCTGTAGTCACTTTATTGAACAATAAAGTTCATAAGTGTCATATATGTCAAATGCCTCCGAATTTGTAAAAACGAAGTGCACCACGTGATTCGGGACGTCGAATAACTGTAGGGTAGGTCTCAAGTCTCCACGCGCCACCGCAAGCGTCACCGTCCGACGATCACGTGCCGCCATGTGTCGGTGAACTAAAGGAGGGTAACAGAATATAGTAGGGACCAACGTATCGAGGACTTAGCTTCCCAGATCGTATAACCTTTTCCCAAGGTGACAATTTCATAAATACACGATCACCTACATTATATTCCTAATCCCTGACATGTCTGTCATCAATACTTTTCTGTCGATCTTGTGCTATTTTTAGATTCACATTAAACACCTTAATCTTCTCAGTAGCATCATCTACTTACTCTAGACCCAAAAATAGGCCGATCACTAACTTCACTCCAACACAACGGAGTTCTACAAAAATTTCCATACCACACTTCATATGGAGTCATACTAATACTAGTATAAAAACTGTTGTTATAAGCAAACTCCATTAAAAGTAAATATTTGTCCCAACTACTTTCGAATTGTATGACAGTGGATCTCAACATATCCTCTAATGTCTTGATAGTCCTCTCGAATTGTCCATTTGTTTGAGGATGAAAAACAGTGTTGTAAAGAAGTTTAGTATCCATAGCTTCTGAAAAGCTCTCCAAAACTTGGAAGTAAAACAAATATCTCAATCCGAGACAATCGTTACAGGAACTCCATGCAATCGAAATATCTGTTCAATGAAGAGTATGGCCAATCAAGCAATTGTGTAGGTTTCCCGAACTGCAATGAAATGAGCCGACTTTATGAGTCGGTCAACAACAACCCACATGCTATCATGATTTTCCTGGGTCCAAGAAAGCTTATACAGAAAATCCCTGGTAATCTCTTCCCTTTCCAAATAGGAATAGGAAGTGGTTGAGACAACCCTGAAGGTTTCTATCTCTTAGCTTTGACTTGCTGACAAAACATACATCTTCTCACATACTCAGCGATATCCCTTTCTCATACTAGGCCAATAGTAAAAAGGATATGATAGTATGATACATCTCGGTAACTCCAAGATGCATGGCATATGTTGAACAATGAGCTTCATTCAAAATCACTTTCTTCAGTTCTTCATTTTTAGGGACATAGAGTCGATCATTTCCTAAAAAAAGCGTCCCAGCTCTCTTGATCTTGAAATCATGTCTAGTACCATTCACTAATTCTTCCATCAGCTTTGGACATAACTAATCATCTCTCTGAGCTGAACAAATTTGATTAATAAGTATAGGTCTCGCTTGAAAATGTGCAAGCAAAGCTCTGCCGGTTTCATCAATTCCTAATTTTCCTTAACTCTAGAAGAGTAGGAAGGTGATTCTCATAAAGAGATGAAAGTTGACGATAAGACTTTCAACTAAGAGTATCAGTTACCACATTAGCACGACCGAGATTATAGTCGATCATACAGTTGTAATCACTGACTAGCTCCATTCACCTTTTCTGTCTCAAATTAAGATCTTTCTTTTCAAACAGATACTTCAGACTTTTGTGATCATTGAAAAAGACGACATGTCTTTTCGTAAAGATAGTGCCGTCACCATTTCAGTGCAAAAATCACTGATGCCAACTTAAGATAGTGGGTAGGATAATTCTTCTCATGATGTTTAAGCTGTCTAAAAGCATAAGTTATTGGTCTTCCGTGCTGTAGCAACACATAACCCAAGCCTTGATGTAAAGCATCAGTGTAGACTTCAAATTCTCCGCTCTCGTCAAGAAGAGCAAGTACTGGTGCATGAGTGAAATAATACTTCAATTCCTGGAAACTTCTTTCACAATCCTCTCTCCACTCAAACTTCACTCATTTTCGAGTCAATTTGGTAAGTGGAGCAGCTATAAAAGAGAAGTCTTTCGCAAACCTCTAGTAAAAGCCTACAAGTCCCTAGAAACTTCTGATCTCAGAAACATTCCTTGGCTGCTCCCAATTGGAAACTATTGAAACTTTCCGTGGATCAACAAAAGATTCATTTAGTAGAAATAACATGGCCTAAGAAATCAATGCTATCTATCGAGCATTGGCATTTACTAAACTTGGCATAAAGTCTTCTTCCTTTCAACCTTTCCAACCCCAACCTAAGATGTCTAGCATGCTCTTGTTCACTTTTGGAATACACAAGTATATCGTCAATGAAAACTATCACGAATTTATCTATATAAGGTTAGAAAACCCTATTCATTAAATCCATGAAAGTTGCAGGTGCACTAGTTAAACCAAACAAGAAATTCATAATGACCATATCGGGTTCTGAAAGCAGTTTTCAAAACATCCTCAGCACATATCTTAAACTGATGATATCTCGACCTCAAGTCAATCTTAGGGAAGACTCGGGCTCCTTTCCGTTGATCAAACTAATCATCAATTTTGGGAAGAGGATAACGATTCTTCATCGTCACCTTATTGAGTTGCCGATAACCAATACAGAGTCTCATACTCCCATCCTTCTTCTTGAAAAACAGAATAAGAGCACCCCATGGTGATGTACTCAGTTGAATAAAACCCTTGTCAACTAATTCTTGAAGTTGAACTTTCAATTCCCTTTTGATATGATGTAAGAGAAATAAAACCCGTTCCAAGTAAAAGATCAATTGTCAACTCATCTTTCGTTATGGCGGTAATTCAAGTAAATCCTCAGGAAAAACATTAGGATACTCATTCTTGACAGTCACATGAGCAAGATACCCATGACAACGTTTTGAAAGAAGCTTTTTAGCCTGAAGAGATGTAATCAGGCTATTAGGTAGAATTCTCCGTTCACCATGGAAAACAACTCGTGGTCTCCTAGATTCATGAAAGGCAACAGTCTTCTCATGACAATCGATAACAACATGATATTTGGAAAGTTAGTTCATTCCCAAAATCATGTCAAAATTAACAAGATTAAAGGGAAGAAGATCAGTTTCCATAAGTTAAGCACCCACAAAGATTGGGCAATTTTTTATTTTTTTATATACTTCGAAGGGATATCAAAAATATCTCTAATAGGAATAGCTAATCCGAATTCTTAATCAAGTGGTGTAGAGTAGGTATTTGCTATTTGTGCAAATTATGGTGAAATACAAGAATGTCTAGCTCTATGATTAGTTAATACTCTGGCTAAATAACCAAAAGCATTTAACGTATCAACAATGACGTTCAAATCTTCATTAGCCTGTTGCTAGTTCATAGCAAAAACATGACCCTGGGCTAGTTCTCTAAAACTACTAACTCCGTCACTGTTACAGTCACCATGGTTTTGCTAATTTTGATTTCCTTTTTCTTGTCTGTTATCTTGATCATAACCACCTGAAGTTGCATAAATCAGGGTTAAGTCTGACTATAAATTGTTTCTTCTTTTCTTCATCATTAACTTTGAATCTTGGACAATACTCAAACAATCTCCGGAACTCGTGCTCATACCAAGTTACGGACATGTCACACTGCTCCAAAGACAGAAACTTCTAGCACTTCATTGCCTGAAATTTTGAATTCTGAAAGTTACTCTTGAACCTTGCCTTAACAATTCCCAAGTTACCTGTGTAGTGGCTAGAATGGATCTCTTTTCAGACTTCCACCTTACACTCGGTCCATGACCATCAATATGATAGACTCCATGACTAACGGCCTTGGTTTCCTTTCAGAATTAACTAAGCTAAGGCATCGATCAACTGCTGTAAATTGGATACAGCGGTTCGCTCTTGCTTAGGAGGCATAATTTTTGTCAATTAAGATGCTAAATCTTTGGCACAATAACTGGCATCATCCGATGCAAAATGCAAAACTTTGAACCATGCTCTGATACCAAACTGATACACCCAGATCCAATTAGCCGTCAAATTAAGGGTAAAGATGTGCTGGTCATCACGTAAAAGTGATAAAGCCATAGGTAATGTAAAATTTATGTGACAATTAGAATTATCCTGCAAGAAAAGCCAACTAAAACAACCTCCTCCCCAAATAGAGATACAATAGGGTTCAACCCTTTTATTCAATGTCATGGAGTTCAGAACATAACAGTAGTAAAACAACAATAAAAATGCAAAGAATCATGCATATGCTGGAATTATAGCCACAAGTCTGGCTAATTTATTGCAACTAGATAACATAACAGCAATGAAATCATCCTACTCTGTAGAGTGAAGTATTACTGCCAAGCCCACTAGTCTTCCTTACCAGCTGCTTTTGTCCCACTAGGTCCTGAGGGGTGAAAAACAAAGTGTGAGTAGATCATAATCATTTATCTAGTCAAAATCAGTACAATCATACGTCCCATTTTAGAAAACTCATATAGTTTAAAACTACATACTAGTATCTACTACATATATAGTTGAAAATACATGCAAATCATAAATAAAAAATCATACCTGAAGAACTGCAATACATTACTAGCATCTACTAGTGCGAGTACACGTGTGTGTACACATGCGTCTACCTGTGTAATGCTAGCATCTACTAGCTATCTATTTCACTAGCGTCTACTAGTGTATCTAGGATCTATTAGAAATAATAATACATGCAAATATCCTACGGCCGCAGATAAACTATACTCAATGTAACATATCATGTGGTGAAATAAATCGTATCAATCATATACCAATATCATTCTAATGGCACCTAATCAAATCATCTAAGTTAGACTCATCCGAGGCTAACATCAATAGCATCCAACTTTAACAAAAACATGTTCATCAAAACAGTTTTAGGAAGGGATCCATTCACAGATATTCGGATCGTTCCTCCACAACAGGCACCTTTCTTTTCTTGGATTTAGTCGAGCTCGCACCTGTATTAACATCTTTAGTCACTTTAATGAACAATAAAGTTCCTAAGTGTCATACGTGTCAAATGCCTCCGAATTAGTAAAAACAGAGTGCACCACATGATTCAGGACGTCGAATAATCTTAAGGTAGGTCTCGAGTCTCCACGCGCCGCCGCACACGTCGCCGTTAGGCGATCACGCGCCACCACGCGTCAGTGAACTGAAGGAGGGTAACAGAATATATCTTCTATGTTACAAAATTCGTTAGAATTAACGGAATCCGTTGTCGCCGTTATGTTCTCCCGCGGTCCACCGCCGGAAACTTATCAGAATCTATAGATTTTCTAGATTTCATTACAGAGCTTGATTTTAGCTCGTTTTCACGGATTTCAACCCCAAAACTTCACAAAACGTTTGGAAATACTCACCACAATCCAAACCAAGTATGACACTTCTTATTTCTTTATCTATTGATTAAACTTGTTTTATTTCATGTCATGTTTTCACTTTCTAAAACTTTATGAAATTTTTTCTTCTTCTTTGGAAGAAGGTTGAGAGATGGAGTCATGAGACTTCCACTTGAAGACAAGTGCAGGCAAACTACTGCTTTCTTAATCCACATATATGCTTTCACCAAATGCTTTCTGAAAATAGAGGAGGTACTTGTTTCTAATGAGAACCTCCAGCAACGTTTTCTAATTGATTTGGTTTTTGCTAATTCAATTTAATTTCAGGCATATGATGAACATCCTTTTCCTGGTGTACACATTTTTCCAGATGATCTCTGGAGTGAAGTATTGTTTAGTGCAGCTGATTTTTTGGTTCGACCAAACGCGTCTAGATTCAGATCGTTGCTTGGGTAATGAAGGGAGGGGTTGCTTAACATTACCTGATTTTGGTTCTTTCTTTCCTGATTCTAACCACCTTTACGATGCAAAGACACTCCTTAACAAGTGTTCTGTAGTCTGCAGGAGCTTCTAGGGTATCAATGCCAAGAGAGAAGCCAAGTCCAGCGATGATTTTTGTGGAGCTACCATATATACAAGGCCGTAACGTAACCCATGTTTCTTCTTTAAACTTTGGTATACTAGACACTCGTTTTACAAAAACGGAAAGAATCGAAAATGTCCAAGGAACAAGGTAAAAGATCAGTATGACTAGAGGATATCACTCCTGCAACCAAATAAACGACCAAGAGTCGCTATTACAAACTATTCTATTCCATTTTTGACATTGCATGATATTCACTAATAGCAACATATCTGTAAATGTATCAAGGCTCTGTGGTAATTAATGTTCCAAAAATTGTACCGTTAGATTGCATCTAGATAGCCATGATTGGAAATTACACCTAATGACCGGGGGAAAAATCCCATTCCTTTATCGATTGTTTTGTCTCTATCCTTACTATATAATAGAAACTCGGGTACTTCCACCCCAGCCTCTGTTCCTGCCGCCGATCTCTCTCTGGCCTCACTCCAAAGTGACGTCTTCTCGCCGCTCCGTTGATAGGAGCACTTTGTGCTACGATTTTAATATGTTTATACTTCATTCTAAGCATTGTTTAGCCCTTATCCTTGCTTTTCTGAGTCATTTAGTCGATTTAAGAGTGTTGGGAAGTTTTGGCTCAAAATTAGGTTATGATAAGTTCATATTTATGTATATTTTACATCAAATTTACTTGTCTTTTCTTAGTTAGTTCCTTATATTTTTGAGCTATTTACTTTGTTTTTGTGTTTTGTAGGATCTGTCAAGCAAAGAAAAGAAAAATAGCACAAAGTGGATTTTAAGTAACAGATTCGTCAAAACTGCCTGTGCAGATCAGCTGACTTTGGAAGCAAGTTGTGAACAGCTCAGAATGAATTAAAAAACGTGCCTTATATGCTTGGAAAGCTACAGATGTCTATTTTTTGGAACATTTCACGGATTGTCCATATCAATTTCCTAGAAGAAGTTATGGCTTTTTTAACACTGAAAGGTTCAGAAGATGCTGAGCAGTTTGTAACGGCAACGAAAGCAATAAATCCAATAAATCCAATAAATCTGACAGCCAAAACAGATGCAGCCAAGAACAAGCCAGCAAACACCTATTCAAATATTTGAAGAAATGGAATTAAAGATGAGGAGTAAGTGGGAGTAAGTGGCATAAAGGCCACCCAAAAGAGTTACACTTGTGTAACCATTTTTCTTTCACTTAATGTCATCAATAAAATAGCTATTAGTGGGGATGATTCAAGGTTAGAAAAAGAATTCAGAGACCATTCTATACAGCCACACAGATTTCTAAGAAAAAAATATTCTCTCTCCCTCTATCCATCCTCTAGGGGAATTCCACATATTTCAAGCAAGGAAGAAGAAGAGAAGAAGGGGCCGTGAGCAATTCATCCATCATCCACCATTGAAGACTTGCTTTCAAGCTTCAAGAATCCAACCGTCAAGCCTCCATTTCCATCTTCCATCCACAGTGTAATTCATTCTATTTCTTTGTAACCTTGTTTGATTTATGTTGGAATTGTTTCTAGTTGACATTGATGTTAGAACAAAGTTTAAATTCGAATTCTTATGATTGATTAAAGTTTGATTCTTATACTTGTGATTCTTAGTTGCTTTTGTGAGTTTGTTCAATTGAATTTGCTTTACATAAAACTTTTATTTGTTTATGTTCTTTGGTGGCCAACTTAGGATATGTGCATGTAATTGGTGCTAGATTTAGGTAAATGATTCACCTAATAGTTTTGTGAACCTAAATCACAAGTAGTAAAGGCTTTGGACAAAGGTCGAATTCAATTGAAAAGGATTGCAAATAGATGAACTTATTCATACTAGGTTGTGCACTTAAGTTGATAGCCTTTCTCTACGTGTATTGCGTTAAACATGTTTTGATTAGCTAGCTTTCTAGACTTTGATTGCATGTTTAATAGAATTAATCTAGGTGCTTTCATTTAGATTAATTAATTAAGGAAAGTAAAATATGGGAAATCATTTGCTATGAATGTTTCACATGATCAACTTCTTTCTCATGACTGAGATGAACAATTGTAGGGTTGAATCGAATTTGATCATGGAATTGGTTTTGATCTTTGTTTCTTTCATTTCATTCTTGTACTTGTGTTTATATATTTTATTTTCTTTGTTTCTTTTAATTTTTGAAAATCTAAAACAGAAAACCCCCCTTTATTTTGTAAAATATGTTTATACTTAATTTTATTTTTGTAAGTAATATACCTTGTATTTTTATTGACAGGTGTACCCTCAATCCCCGGATTAGAACGATCCCTATTTACCATATACTAATGATGACATTTTCAGGGTTAAATTATGCGCTTACTAAGAGTGTATCAATTTTTGGCGCCGTTGCCGAGGATTGAAAAATCACTTGTTAAATTGTGAATATTTGTTCTGTCTATAATGTGATCGGAAAAAAAAAAAAAATTTTTTTTACTTGTTTTTAATTCTCGAAATTTAGTTAATTACTTAGGTTGTTATTTGTATTATTGAACACGAATTTAATTGTGAGTTGTAAATTCAAGAGGAATAGGTGAAGTCGCAATTATTAATACTGGCCTAAACCCCTTATTGGTGCCTAGTTCAGGTCCCTTAAGGTTGAGGGCGGCCTTTATTAACACTTGTCGAACTGTCTTCACACTTAGGACCTTTTGCATCTTAGTAAGTATAGCCTATGTGGGATGGTGTCTAGGATTGGGAACAACGTTCATGACGGGTTTGTTGGATCCAGAAGTGCTTACAAGTGAGCGTAAACCACAATGTGGGAGTAGCTCCGCCAAAATGGTTCCTGCCTCTCGTGGTCGCCCTCCCCTACCTGGCCATTTCAGTAAGGTTGCCCAAAAGATGTAGGAGAGACTTTGTGTCTAGGCGACCATACTTGGGCCGCAGGTCTACTTGATTTACCGCTCGGAATTTAATTTAATATCAATGATATTTATAACAAAAGAAATGGTTGAGACACATTAAGGTATATTGGATAAAACATACTCTCGAATAAGGGTAGCTGTTTCAGTCCCATTGCACATCGAGATTCCCTGTTCCCGTACCTAAGTGTTGGAAATTAAATTGTAAAATATAAAGAATTACTTGTTATTACGCATTATACTTGTAAATAATTAAAAAATTAATTGTGTATATACTGGTGACGTTTTTGTTACAATTTAACACGTTTTTTTTTGTAATGTTGTTACTGTATTCTTGTTCTTCTTTATTATATTGTAAATACTAATTTGTAATTAATTTGAACCTTCAGATCCTCTATGAATGACCGCACCCTATAGCCAAGCTCAACTAGCTGAGATCGTTGCAAGGATTGAAAGACTCAAGAATCCAACTTGGGACCCTCCTAAAAGCCCTTTGTTAGCTCTACAGTTTGAGTCACAAGAGGAATCTACAGGATCAACATCTCCACCACTACAAAAAGTCGTTGAAGAACAAGAGGAAATGGATGAAAATGCTAATCAGTCTATTAGGGAACTTTCCTCGTTTGTGGTCCAAGGAGGACTCCCTTCGAGCATCATTTACCCTGACCCTGCAGCAGGAAGAATTGCAGAGTTTGAGCTGAAGAGTGGATTAATTCACAAGCTACCTATGTTTCATGGCTTAAGTGTGGAGGACGCTAACAAGCATCTCCGTGAGTTCCAATCTGTCTGCATAACCATGCAACCCTTAGGAGCTGATGAGAATATCCTTAAGTTGAAGGCATTTCCCTTCTCCCTAGCTGACAGAGCCAAAGATTGGCTATATGAGCTTCTTGCTGGACATATCACTTCATGGGATGCAATGATGAAGGCCTTTTTGGAGAAGTTCTTCCCAGCTTCGAAGATCATCACACTTAGGAAGAAGATAAGTGGTATTGAGCAAGATCATGGTGAGTCCTACGCTGCTTATTATGACAGGTTTAAGTCTTTACTTGCACAATGTCCCCAACATCAGATGAAAGACGAGACGTTACTCACATGTTTCTATGAGGGACTCTTGCCATTTGAAAGGCAAATGCTTGATGCTGCAGCTGGGGGAGCCTTTGTTGACAAGTCACCTGCTGCAGGGAAAGAACTTATAGCAAATTGTGCCCTAAATGCCCAACAATATGAGGGTGTATGACACAATACTCGTATGGTACATAAGGTGAGCACGAATGCAGCCATTGAAGACAAATTGAATAAGCTCACTCTACTTGTGAACTAGGTTGTAAGTGCCAAGGGACCAGGTGCAACCATAGCTTGTGGGGTATGCTCTATGCAGGGGCACGTGACTGATCAATGCCCCAAACTCATTGATAATGGAGGATGGGAATCTTTAAATGTTATTGGAGGATTCCAAGGGGGACCTCAACGTCCAAGGTATGATCCTTATTCAAATACCTACAACCTTGGATGGAGGGACCATCCCAACTTCAAGTGGACCAACAATGATAATGTCCAGAACCCTCTGGGAGGGAACTTCCAACGTCCTCAAGGGCCTTCCTTCCAAAAGCCCTACATGCCTCCTCAACAGAACTCAGGGAATTCGAATTCCAACTATGACAAGATGTTTGAGGCATTGACTAGTTCTACACAGGCTTTAATCCAAGGACAGAACTCAGGAGTGTTTTAGTTGTTGTGTGTTCTGGAAAAATTTTCAAAGTGGCAGCGATCAAAACGGTGGAAGTGCAGTTGCAAATTTGGTGGAGACAGAAAAGGGAAGCATATGAGTTGTGGTTTAATGACGTTATTCCTTCCTAATTCGAATTGGATTTCGTTTGGTATTTCTGCTGTTTTATGGGCTTGGATGCGTACGGCTATTTTTTCCTACAAATTAGGAGAGGTTTGGCTTTAGTATAAAAGATTTGGCTTTTGGGAATTAGAGGATAGTCAGAAATTAAAAAAGCAGCAGCAAGGTGCGGCAGAGAAGGCAGAAGTCTAGGGTTTTTTCTAAACTTTAAATTTCGTCATTTTTATGACTGAATTGGAGATTATTTTCATGATGTTTTGGAACTAATTCTTCCTTCACTAGGGCTACGATGTAGCCATAACCTTGAATTCTTACGACCTTAAGTGAATTATTTTTTAAGTTTCATTCTCATTGAGTATTTTTCTGCTGTGTTTATATACTTTGTTCTAGTCTCAGTGATTAGCTATCATCTTGACTTTCCCTTGGTAAATTTAATGCAAGTTGTGCAGATGCCATGTTTTCAACTTGATTTTAAGCTTCTTGCAGATTATACTATGAATTTGTTAGTAGTAGATGCCATACTCTAGGATTCGTGTAGTCTTTATATAAATTGCCATTGATCTTAATGAGTTCTATTATGTTTAACTACTCCAAATGCCATGGTTGGTTTCATATTGAAATATACGTAATAATCTAGATGCCATAGATATTACATGAGTAAGGGGAATTTGATTATCAATGAGGATGTGTACTTGTTAGTAATTCGCTGAAGGAAATAAGTTGGATTGGTTATGGTTAGTCGGATGCTCTATTGTTTTACCCAATTGGATTATAATTTGCGTTCTTTACTGGTGTTTATATTTCGTTGATCATACATTCTTGTTTTCTTTATTAATTTTTGCATTTATTCTCAACTTTCAATCTATTTTCATTCACCATCTTCTAAATTAGAACACCATTGCAATTGGAATTAAGTTAGTTGGTTAGAATTTGATTAATTTCTGTGGGACGATATTAAAGTGCTTGCTTTCTATACTATCAAATGATTCGTACACTTGCAAGCATAAAATTTGAAACTAGATTGGATTGATTTCGGTTAGTCTATTTTTCGCAACATAGTCCTCTCTTGAAGCAATACCGGCGGACCCTGAACTTATTCATCGCTGTAAAAGATCAAAAACAACATCATCGTCAAAATTCAAATTATTCAACGACCTCCTACCTGATGCATTAGTGGATGAAATTTTATGTCGACTTCCTTGCAATAAACATGTTTTACGATGCATGTCTGTGTGCAAGCGATGGTGCAATATCATCTCTGATCCCTCGTTTATTACACAGTTTTGTTGTGTCAAAAGTGAAAAGCAATCGCCAAGAATAACTAGTTTGATTGGCGTGGGTGCCAAGGAACTCCCTACAATCTCGTCTAACTTGAGTGATGATCAGAGGATCGAGAGATCAGTCAGGTCTACTCTCACGCGAGTGGCTGCCAAGGGTGGAGTGGTACATGTAGAGCCAGTTGTGATAGGTAGGCACATGATTTAGTTTTGTGTTGCTCAGGCATTAGTTATCAACGCGTGTACCCAGTGGCGAAGCCAGGATTTTTCAAGAGGAGGGGCGAACTTAAAAGAATACAAGGTTAAAGAAAAATGGCAACAACTAAATTGTCTTTTTTGAGAGCTCTTGTTTTTCTCTCTAGGTAAGCACTTTCCTCACAAGCTGCTTTTTTTTTTTTTTAACTTTAATTTTGTCTCTGTTAGCTAGTTGGTAACTGAGCATTTGTTCTTATCAATTAGCTTTTTGTTCAGGATTACATCTACTTATTATGAGAATTTCTGCTTCTTAAACCCTGTTTTATCCACTTGTTGAGTAGCTTATGCTGTTGGTCTTAAATTTGCAGATTCTTTTAGCACCTATTTTTTATTCATGTTATTGGATTAATTTTTGAGTTTCTTGCTTATTTTTCGATGTTTTTCCATTACGTAGTGTTTGAGTATGAACTCCAGTTGATTGCATCACTTTCTGGGAGGTTGGTTTGCTTCCTTGGCAAAGAAAGGTGAAGATTTTAGGGTTCATGGTTGAACAGTTCACCATGAGTATAGTTTGGCTCCTGGTGTTGATGATTTTCTGTAATGGGTTTGCCTCAAATGGGGCCAGTAGCACCAATGTCTCCACGAGACTAGATGTTGTAAATCTCGGATCGATTTTCTCTTTCGATACCATTATTGGCAAGGTTGCCAAAGTGGCAATAGAAGCCGCAGTCGAAGATGTGAATTCTGATCCATCTGTTCTTGGTGGAACCAAGATGATAGTTACAAAGCAGGACTCAAATTTCATAAACGCAGCACCGCCTGGCAGCCACAGCGCTGCTCAATTTCCGGCCGAACCAGGGTTTCCAGGGGGGGTTCGGGGACTTCAGCACCTTCTTTTCCCAGCGAACGAAGGGGCGACCGCCCCCCTTTGCTCTGTAGTAGCTTCGCCAGTGCGTGTACCACATTTGCAATCCCTAAACCAAGCAACGGGTTACTCTTCCTGAAGCCCCTTCATGCGACCACAGCGTACTAGCAGTGGGATTTATAACTGTAACTGTTACAGGCTAGTTTGGTCTTGCAAGGTGCCTAGGCTTCAATTTGACTGGGTAAATTTTGGTGGGCTAGACGTTTCTTTTTCAATTTTGAGGCAAGATTATCAATTTGCCTAGGCCATAAGACTCCTATTAGATATGCTGTTAAGGCCTTTGCTATATATACTTTCTATCTTCAAATACCTAGATCAACTTTTTCCATGAATTTTGTCTAGAGGTATCAGATTTAATTATATATTTATTAAATGCAACAATAATTCATTCCAAATTAGCAAATAATGCTCATGCAAAATGATACAATGCATGTCAATTTTGTTTGCAAAAAATGTGAGGAATCTTAAAAGAAACTTATGATGGTGGGTCGACTCTTATTTCGCCCCTTCAATAAATATATTTTTAGAGAGAGGGTGGTGTTTTGAGGCCATCGATCTTCTCTCTTCTCTCCCAGAAAATCTTGGACAATCTCGAGGTATATATATTTTCTCATCATCATCTTGCACATTGGTTTGAGTTTTCGATTACTTCAGTTTTATTATTCTGCTGATCACCCTTTTTCACACTTAAGGAAGCCTTTTCTGCTGAAATGGCGCCTTCACGGAGAGTGCAATCCTTTTTCAAGCCCCTAGTTGATGATGACATCTCTCGGCATCTGGTAATCTTGTGTGTTTTTGTTCAAGTTTATTCGATACACCTTTTCTGAGTCCATTTCCTCTTAGCTTTCGGATTCGTGTTGTTTTCACTTGTTAGTGAGTAAGTATGATTCTGAAAATAGTCTTGATATATCAGTCCATGCTAGTCTTGAAACATCAGACGGATTCATCGTGTTCAGATCAAAGTACACATACTTCAAAGCAACTGTGCCGAAGATTCCTTATCGAATGGTGAGTTACTTTCTTCAACCCAATTTGTAAGCCAATTATGTTTATGAAACCTTCCCCGATCGATCCTGGGAAGGGCACGCCATCTCGGCGTTAAACCCAAACTGTACTCACTGATGATGCTCCATGCACATTGCAGACTGTCCCCAAGAAACTAGCTGTAGCTGTAGGTCTCATGAAAAAGGAGAGGGTGAGGCTTATAGATCCAAATGGGAAATCATGGAAAGTTAAGCTCCGGATCGAAGATAAAATATGTGTTGGCGGTCATTTGCTCAAGACGGAAGGGTTGAAGAAATCAACTCATCGGATTGGTTGAACTCCATCGGGTTAGTCTCGTCGGGTTAGCCTTGTTCGTCGGGTTAGTCTTATATTTGTCGGGTTGGTCAGACCATCCTTGTATTCATCGGGTAGGAGCTAGGGTTGTAGGTTATTATCTTTTTTAGCTAGCTTAGAGCTATGTTTCTGGGTTAAGCACATGCTTACTCATATTTGGTGGCTGATTGCCTTGTAATTAGTTCAAAGACCAGAAATTAGGGCGTAGATTAAGGATGGAGGTCCATGGTTTGTTTCCATTAGATCTTAACCTGATGTGTAATCTTCTATATATTTCTCTTCCATTGTACTTACAATTTATGATGAATACAATATACCAACATTAAAATTCTTTAGAAGGGTTGTTGAAATGTTGGCATGCGAACAACATTTCATACGGGGACACTGTCATGTTTGAGCTTGTCAACAAAAAGAGAAGTGAAATGAAGATTCATTTTTTCAGAGCTGAAGCCTGAGGAAAGAGGCCTTGTGTTATGTTTGAACTTGATGCCTCTGATGTGGAAAACTAAAGCTAGTTGACATTATATTAG
>JAEHOF010000297.1:0-18473 GCA_018257905.1 Gillenia trifoliata | reverse complement strand
TACGGATATCACTACAATATTTGTAAGTATTTTAGTATTATTACTATTCCACGGCCAAATATGTATGCGGTAATGACATCAAAAAAATATAATATGATCATGATCATGATAATACTAAATGTTTATAAGTAGTGTAGTCAGCCCAACAAATTTGTTGGGCAAAACAAACAAGCAAACGAAAGAAATCAAACTCGAACTATCCTCCTATTCCCCCTTCTATTGCCTATATATGGGTGGTGTTATCCACACTCCATGTTAATTTTTTATCCTTTTCAATTTATTCAATTCGACGGTCGAAAATTGAAAAAGATGTGTAGAAGGTAAAAAATAGATGTGTAGATAGCATTATATATATATATATATATATATATATATATATATATATATATATATATATCTTTAGAGCATTTCCACCGGTTGTGGAAAGGCAAAGACAAAGGCAACAAACTTGTCTTTCAAGCCCAAATCTTGTCTTGGTCCAAAAACATGAGGGCAAATGGTGGGTCGGCCACCCTTCTACCTCCACATTCCCTTCTCTTTTCGCAACGGTAGCATATAACACACGCATAAAAAACTCGCGTGGATGCGAAAGGAGCACATGACGGCGTGGGGCCCGTGCGGCGGATCCACCATTTTGAGCTAGCGTAGCCATTGGACATTGCGGATAAATTATACGGATCGTTGGATTTTCAAGCGAGGATGAAATTTTGAAAATTGTTGTCGTTGTGCCACGTGGCATAACCTAGTGTGTTGGATTTAAAATTAAATAAAACACACGATGTGATCGGGATTAATCGACCTTTAAAAGCAGGAAAAAACTAAAAAAATAGGAAACATTATTTTTTTTTTTTTCTCTATCGCTCTCCCAACCATCTTCTTCATTCCTCACATCACACCTTAATATTTATTTTCCTACAATCTGCTATATTTGTTTTCTAGTTTCTAAATCCTTTTGTTACCAAAAAGAAAAAGAGTGACAAGGCGAGTTTGGTCGATCATGAAAGATATTGCATTATTGGAGGTTTGGGTGCGTGTTACTTATGACCAGATCAACGGAAATGAGATGAGGTGGATAAAATGTGAAGAGGATTCATGCACTTTTGTGGAAGATGCAAGGCACGTCCCCGGACCCGAACAATCTTTGTCCGATGGTGCAACATACACATAAACAAATAAAATCTTGGGCAGAAACCGTCACAAAGTGGATACCACATATTGAAGTGGCGATAATCTAGCCAATGAAGGTAATAACGGTATTATGTTGTTTGACAATTCTTTAGTTAATTAAAATTAGCCATTTGATTATGTAATTTATTATGTCGTTTCATAATTCTCTTTTAGCAACTACAAGCACAAATGTAGTTCAGCATGGGACATTATCAAAAACATACTCAGAAATACAAGAATTTTGCCTATTGAATTGGACGTTGTCTTAAGGCGAGACTCCCCTGCCACGAATCAATTACTCAAGAGTCACCATTCGGGGGCCCCAAATCAATTGGTAGCATCGACCAAAAATCAGGAGGCCGATTGGTAAGAAGTTTTACTAAAATGGCTTCAAGAGAGGTAGTTCTTCCAAATAATGATTATTCAAAATTAGTTGATGAATTGGCTCATTAACATGCTGAGTCTGCGACAGTGGTTCATGTATGAGCAAAGCAAGGCTAGAGATGAAGCAAATGCAAAGAGAAAGGGAGTTAAATAGACAAGAAAGACAGAGAAGAAGGATTGGGATACCATGTCGATGCTCTGAAATGACTCCTAATTCAAAACGTTTTGAAGAAAAGAATGGCGATCGTCATGAGAGAGAGACGGTTTTCTAGGAAGACGAGGAAGTTCCATCGTTTCCAAGGGATGTGAACCTAGCACCACCAATTGGATTAATCTTGAGTTGTAGAGTGCGGGAAATAATATTGTTTTAATGTTATAATATTTGGTTATATTACTATGCTAGGATTCACCTTTATTTTTAATTAATTATGCTTGTTGTAATGCTTGCTTTGTTTTTTTATTTGAAATAGACAATCGTTTTATTTCGGAACAAACTTACAAAGTTCACACTTAAACACACTTAAACAAAGTTCAACAAACTTACACATAACACACTTACAAAGGCATACTTAAACATAGAACACACCGAAAACATTAAACACACCCAAAAAAGAAAAGAAAAAGAACACACTTACAAAGCATGCTTAGACCACAACAAGTATCTTTGCCATTTAATCAGAAAACATAAAAATGAGATTCATTCATTGCTAACATGTTTCAATGCCCACAAGTGCTCCATCTAAGTCACGATGACGCTCTTTTGTGGATGAAAGCGAATCGTTGTATAGTAATGTTGAATGACCATCTCATGGTAACGTCAATCCCTTTCTAATTGGTTGTGATGGCGGCTCTTCGGTGTTGCCATGAACCACTGTAAATTCTAGTTCTTGGATTGTTCATTGTGTCTTTGTCCAAGGCTTCTTCGATTATCGTAATCATACTCATCTTCCACAATCATGTTGTGTAGGATGATGCACGTCATCATGATGCTTGAAGCACCCTATACATCAAACAAGTGACAACCTCTTTCTAATAATAGCCCAAAGAGCTTGAAGGATACCAAAACATCTCCACATTCTTCCTATACCCCTCTTGCATTCTTTGTAAAGTATTTTTCTTTTGTGCGTGGATTTGGCATTATTTTGACAAATGTAGTCCATGCTGGTAAGTCATCGGCTAGATGGTACGCTCCCAAGTACCTTGTCACAGATTGTTGATTTCATACGTGATTTGTGGCGACTCTCCTGCAACACGTCATTGAAGTGTGAGAACATTTAGGTCATTTTTAGGCTCCGGTACATCGAAGGCATGCCAAATCCATGTATTAAATGATGTCACTACCTAAAAATAATACTTTTTGTACCTTTTGCAGTTTAGTAACCTCCTTGCCATGCACTTGGGCAGATTTTTCCACTTTGCCAATGCTACGAGTCAATGCTTCCAATCATGTCAAGAAAATCTCGTCTCTCAACTTTCTGAAGAAGCCTTAAAGTCCCGTTGTGGTAGGTCGGCGAAGGTACTTTGTAGTGTATAGCTCCTCAATTGCTTTATAGAACTTATCAAGGGAATCTAGTACAGTAAATTTCCCATCTGCGTAGATCTTATCAATAGAATTCTGCGGATGCTTCATAAGCAAGCATTCGTAAGAGCGGTTTGTCATTTTATGTCGAGGAAGAAAATTGAAAACATTGGTAGCATCCCTCTTTTGAGCAAAGTAATTATCATGGTTGCAAATAGCGACCATGATTTTGTTGATCAATTGTGGTCGCATCCTAAATCTTGTTCGAAAATAACCTTCCTGGTACAAAGAATTTATGATAAAGTAATTTTCTAAGAGATCCTTACCTTGGACTACTTGGTGGAAAAATATGATATTTTGATGTGATCAAGCTAAGCATGAACGTCCTCCAACTGGAATTACTCCAAAATTCGTCCATTTGATTATGTTTTGCTCCAGAGGAAGTTGAAAGTCCTATATTGAAAATACAATTCAAAGTATCAAAATTCTTCCAAAATATTAACCAAAATATACTAAGAATAGGGATAAATATATAATATAAAATCTACTCATCGCTCCTCTTTTTCCGTTGAGGTTGGGCTCACAACTGGTTCTTGAACCACCTACTTGTTGGTAGTTTCATCAATTGTTGTCACCGCTTGCACCAGTTGACTGATTAATGCGTTTCTCCGCCTTTAGTGTTGGGCATGTTGGCTTCTTCGTGCCTCATCTTCTCGCTCCATTTCTTGATCTTGACTCTCTTGCAACCTCCTCAGGTCAGACATTGTTGAAAGAACATTCTTATCTAAAAATCAATGAATTGAGATCAGTAGGGAGGATAAACGAGATTGGTGTAAGTAGATGTGGTGGTTTGAAGGGTTTTTATGGAGAAATATTTGGAATTCAAAAGATTAGATAATGACACATGATATTACGTGAATGGTCCAGAATCTTATAAAAAATTTGAACGGATATTTTTAATGGATAATGACACGTGTTGTGACGAGAGTGGTTAAGAATCTCATCGAAAATCTAAGAAAATAATGACACGTGACAGATAAGATCAACAAAGTATAAAAATATAAAATAATATATTTTTTCTTACCCTTACCCTTACTCAATGGATAGAGTTGTGCAAATACAAGTACCGGTGGAAATGCCCTCGGGTGCAAATGCCCTCAGGTGCAAATGCTCTTAAGAACAACAAGAAGTATAATTAGATGAGATGAAATGAAACGAGAGCCACAAATTAAGAAATTTAATCGTGTCTGTCTGTCTGTCTGTTTTGCTCTCTCGTGCTCCTCCATCCTCGTCCACATAAAAGATTCATTCATGCCATGTCATCTTTTTCTTTTCTTTTGTTGCTTTCCCCATCCTTTCAAATTTCAATGGACAAGGACATGTGTATCTTTTTTTGGTTTTTTGATAGTAACGATTCATCTGTGAGACGAAAAATGACATGTGTAGCTACATGTATAGAGTTGGGATAAAATGATGCATGCATGGATTGGATTGGATTGGATTTTTATGTAGGGACCACGCTCGAAATTAAGTTAATAGTAATTTCTTATAAAGATCATCAAACCTATCTAGCATTACAATTTACGCCAAATCATGCATATAATTAAGGATCTACGCCTAAGAGAAAAGAAGTAGAAGAATAATGTATTCGATTAAAGAATTGTGTGACCATCAGTAGCTCTGACGATCACCACTCACACAACTCACAAACAAGAAAAAAACTAACGCATTAACAAAAAACACTCAACTCTTTACTTCGAAAGAGTACTCTTTCATTTTCACAAGTAAATTATAAGTTTTTTTTTAGTATAAACAATATTTTATATACTAATTTACACTAAATAGAATGAGAATAGTATGAACCCTGAACTTAATGGGTTGAAGAGAAAAATTTAATTCATCAAAATAATCCACTGCTTACAAATAAATTACAGGTTGAGACATACCTAATATAAACTTGTTATCGTTAATCAGCTTATTTGTATATCTACCATACTGAAACTTGATGAAAAGAAAGCATGTGAAAAATATATGGAAAATGCCAAAAATGTCCAAGTCTTGATTGGTTTTAAACCAGTACGTACGGTATAATATGATTTCATCTCAGCCACAAATTGAAGGGCCAACGGGCCCACTGGTTTATGTCTTTGCTCAAGTCCCTAGTAGCTAGCTAGGGGTCGTACATTCCTAAATTAGTACCCTATATTTTAACACATATTTTATTGTTTTAAAAAATAAAATATATGCTATTTAATTTTTCTTGGGCTTTTAAACATAAAGAACACATGTCATCTTTTAATTGGGCCAAATCAAAAAGTGAGTATATAGGGTACTCACTAGTGAGTACCCAAGTATTGTCCTTACCTTAATACTTAATACTATTGAATATAATCATATTTTATTATTATTTTTAATTAATTTTTATATTAAATTAAACATAAATCAATCGCAACTGTCTATTATCTCGTAGTATGTGATGATACGTAGCACTAATAATTTTTTGTAATTATTTTAATCTTCGAGAAATTTTTTAAGTGTATGATATTAGGCAGATGTAACACTATGTTGTGAAGGAACACGAAAAAATATATTATTTTCTCCACTTATATTATTCTTGGTACCCTTCAATGCAATTACTTGAAAAATTTCTCTAATCTCCATACACAATAATTTAACATAAATTTCATCAATTAAGCGGTGGTCACATATACGTACTTTACGGTTCAAACTCTATAAAAAAAAATGAAAAACAGAATAGTAGATCCCAATCATCTTTCTTCAAGCTCACACAAAAAAAAAAAATTATATGAAGCGGGTTTTACCGTCATGTAGCGTCTCGATTCAATAATACATTGTCATGTGGAAAAACTTACTGACAATACGTTGTGGATGAGGGGCGCCACATAATATGAAACTCGTTTCATGTAAGTCATTCTCTCCATGAAAAGCCATTTTTGTTTTGTTTTAGTTAATTAATTAATTAGTATCTCAAGTTTAAGAAAATAATAATCTTCTTCAGAAATAAGGGATTTGATAATTGGGTTACCAGCTGGGTATAAAGTGTTAAGACGAGTATTATCGCATGGTCATGGATACATTAAAATATACTCCGTATAAGCTAGTATACAAATTCGATATCGAATAATGCAGGAAACAAAACAAGTTAATTGTGTAAAACAACAAAGTTTACAACTAGAAACTGAGAGATGCCACTTAGCAAGCCACGTGAACTATCCCTGCCCTTTCAGACAAAATCAATAAGCCATATAGCTTATCAGCTTAAGAGAATTATTACGTATTCATTTCTATGCTTTATTTACATTATTCATGGTGATCTGATCCTATATCTAGCGATTTTCATATCTGACCGTTGAATAGTGTCAGTATGATATGAGTATAAATACCGTAAGAGATTTTTCAAGTTTATGAGCTAGCAAAAACAAAGTGCATGCCGCATTGAATTTTATAGAAACAAATTCTAGGACGCTGTCCCGAGGGGTCAAATCTCATGCATAGAGATAAAAATTTCTACATTATTTGATTATGACAAATCTCATCCTGTACTGAATGAGACCAGTATCAAGTTGAACAGCGAGAGAAGAAGATATATGAAAATCTCATAATTTTTGTGACATATGCCTTACAGATGATGTTTGGCACGCATACCCATGTTTTTCTCCTCAAGTATATAAAATTAACATGGAATGCATAACAATTTTCTCATTTACTTTCTCCCAGCTCTCATTCTCATCTTCCAATGTTCCAAAATAATTTGAACTGTTTATTTTTTTAGTTCACCCTTGAAAGATTATCTCTGCAAAATATTAATCGGATTTGAAATAGTTTGATCATCTAACAATTATCAAAAATGAGCCAAACTATGTTTCTCTTAAACACTGAAAATTTTGATAACGTTAATTAAACGGTATAATAATTTTTAATGTGGTTGAATTTTCAAATGAACTATAAAAGGTGATTTAGAAATTAGACACTTCAATCATCAACCAACATTATAAGAATATAAATTAAAGAATGAAAAAGTTCAAATGAGAAGGTTGGTGCCTTCAGGAAAATATACAACATACTTCACTAATCTTTTTACAATACTCATATTATCCTTATCCATGTCTTTTACAGGTTGGAAAATCATATTTGACATACCTAATAAGAAGAAAAAAAGAGGAAAAATTGGAAAAATAAAATTAGGAAAAAAAAACAACAAAGCACGTTGAGTTTGCAATCGACTCCATTAAAACCATTCAAGAACAACATCAATCCACCACACAATAATATTCTTGATCTTGATCGTCGAGTCGAAGCTGGTAGCTGACTTTGCGGCAGCTGTTTCAACAATCGAAGACCAATAATGGTAATGCCGGTGGCGGAGGCGGAGGAGGGTAGTGCACTCGAGTTGAGAACTGACAGCAACAGCTTAATGTGAAGTTTTCAGATTTGGATTTCGCAAATTCGAGGCTGCGAGACGATGATCTGAGTCACGAGGTTT
The DNA here is from genome assembly GCA_018257905.1 of Gillenia trifoliata. Taxonomy (NCBI): domain Eukaryota; kingdom Viridiplantae; phylum Streptophyta; class Magnoliopsida; order Rosales; family Rosaceae; genus Gillenia; species Gillenia trifoliata. The sequence continues at coordinate 10,899 of JAEHOF010000297.1, read as the reverse complement.
TCAAAGAACATATTCCGAACAAAGGAGCTGTTCGCGTGCCGGACAATTCAGATGTTTATCTCGGACTGGTTTCTAGGCTCCATCTTTTACGACCTCAAAGACAGTCTCACCGGGCGAGAAAGGGTAGGCTATTAGCATTCATTTAACTTTCTTGCTGTCGTGCCGCAGCGGAAGCACTGCCGATATTTCTTCAAGAGGGAGATTCTGATGAAGGAAACTTGTTGCCCAGAGCTACGAGATTCTCGTCTATGCCATCGCCAATGGATTGGCTTTATCTGCCCTTTCTACTAATGTTTGCATCTTTATGCCATTTATGTGGCTGGTCGGTCTCAACCCCTAACTTCATGGCCACTTCTTCATTGTTGATCTGGTGATATTATACACTGCGAATTCAGTGGTGGTGTGTTTCAGTGCACTGCATTGCTCATTTCATCGTGGGAAACTCCGTCATTGCAGTCATGGGGTGTCTACTCTCTTCTCCGGTTACTTCATCCAAGCATGAGATTCCCGAGGTACTGGATTTCCATGCACTACATATCGCTATTCAAGTATCCGTTCGAAGGGTTTCTGATAAACGAGTTCTCAGAGTCGGACAAGTGCTTGGAGTATTTCTTTGGGAAATGTGGTGACGGGAGAAGATGTTCTGAGATGAAGGTATGGAGAGGAGTCGGTGGAGAATGTGGTGGTGATGGTCTGCTTCGTCTTGTTTCTGGGTTTATTTCTTATGTCATTCTTAGATGTAAGATGTAGATGCTCCCAATCCCAACGGAAGGCTTCAAATCTACTCAAACTACTATCTTGCTGCACCACCCTTTCTTTAATTGTATTTACATAATTGTATTTACATCCACAAAAAAAAAAAAAATGAAATTATAATTGTAATTTGTATTATAATATATTATATGTAGTCATCCATCTCTCTTCCTCCCTAGCTCTCTCCCTCTCTCATCACGAGTGTGATATAGGATGATGGTCCACAATTCACATGTCTTGGAATTTAGTACTTTGAGATGAGATAGCATCCCAGAAGAAAACTATCCCATCCATAAGAAACAAAAATATATATGACCAGAAAAGGAGGAAACAAAATAATAAACATTTTCGAGTTCGGCTTTAATGCTAAGTAATATTCAATGCGACGAGAGTATTTTAATTTTTAAATTTAATTTTCATAATTATTAAATTTTTATTTTAGATTTTAATTCCTTCATTTCCTATTTTAATTTTGCTGTTTCTCTACGTTTAAGTATAGATAACTACTCAACTTTTTAGCCAAGTTAAACGGTAAATTTATTTGGCTAAAATGCGTCATTGGAAATTCAAAAAATCTCACTTTCTATTATTGCTATGTCTCACTTAACGCTAATGAACCTAACATATGTCTAATTTTTCAAGGCATTAAGTAATTCCTTCAAATGTTTCAAAAGTTATAATCAATTTGGAAATCACTCTTAATATTCAGTTGAATAGTTATCCGGACTTAACGCTTAATTCTCTAACAAAGTGTAATAACATCCATTTATAACGTTGGTTTGATTGTTTATAGGTATATTTTCCTATAGGTACTCAAACAGGCTAAGGATTTCTTAGGATAATGTCATTTGGTAGCTTTTATAAAGGTACCTTACCTCAAAAATTTATGACCTCGAGGAATGAGGTAAATAATAATCCACGTTCCATGTGACATACAGACTAGTGAACTTAATTTGATGAATGTGACGGCCCAAACACTTGTAAATAATGTAGGGTCAGTAATGATCGACCATGATCCAATGCACCTTGAGTTTCAATAACGTTTGAAGGTTTCAAACATTGCGTTGTGACTGCATTCGTTTGGCGTGAATACTTACTTATTCAGTTACTTGTGACTTGTTAGAAAAACCCAACATATTAATTACATATTGGTAGCATATACATACATATGAAGATGGTCACTGTATATGCAGGCTTTGGTAATCGAGAAGGCGACCAGTTGATGTAGGTTTTACTATAATTTCCTTTTTCATTTAATACCAATGTATATATATGCCATTGCTCGAGCTATAATTCCATTTCATAGGCTTTCGGTCCTCTCACAATTTGTTCAAATATTCTTTTGATGAATGTGTATACGTATTTGTGCATTGCAGGTCACTAATCTTAAAAATACCTAGAACAGCTATAACCAACTTAAACACCAAATGCCAAAAACTGAACTAACGGCAGGTCGTGTATTCAAAGCTCATGCCAAACAGTAATTCAAGACCTCACCATCAGGATATCCCTAGCCATGTCGTTCACCGTGACTTGGTTGAGGGGTTGCAGAATGTGGTTCATGGGCTTATTGGAAAATACAACAATCAGTGACTTGATAATATTAATATGGGAGTTTAGATTTTGGCCCTTACAATTCATGATTCTAAATAAAAACCCATCTATTTTAAACATCCAATAAAAACCCAAATTTAAAATGTGTAGCCACACTGAAACATTATTGACCTACTAATACAACTTATTTACCCATGCCACTAATACAATTTGATTTTGTTCATGTAGGTACATTATTATTTTTTAAATATATATATATATATATATATTACAAAAAATAATTTTTCCTAAACATTGTATACACAACACCCATGTTTTATATATTGAATCAAATACAACCTTTTATTGACCAAAAAAAAATCAATGACACAGTCTTTCCCTTTGTAGATTTTTTTCATGTATTATTACATATGTTATGCACATTTTGTTTGTTTATTTACCAATGTTAGGTAAGTTATTATTGTTCATGTAGGTAAATTATTGTCCATTTGTAGTGAATTATTTTCATGTAGTATTACATATGTTATGCACGTTTTGTTTTTTATTTATTTTACCATATGTTAGGTAAATTATTGTTCATGTAGGTAAATTATTTTTGTAATATAAACAAAATAATTTACCCTACTCAATGTATACACAACACCCATGTTTTATATATTGAATCAAATGGTGACTTTTATTGACCATCTCAAATGCAGTCTTCCCTTTGTAGGTGAATTATTTTCATATAACATATGTTATGCACATTTTGTTTTTTTATTTATTTTACCATATGTGTTTAAATACGAATTACTCCAAATTTATAGAACTAGAAATACACACTAATTTTGGGAGAAACACATACACTAAACGCTAGAAACCAAAATCAATTGCCTTTTCATATTTCAATTTGGTAAGAAAATGAAAAATAAATTACAAATGCCTAATTTTGCTTCAAAATTTGAAAAGAATAGCAAAACATGATAATGCATTGAATACGAATTACATATATCTGATCTTTTAATTTTTTTGTTTAAATTGAGATAATAAGCATTAATATTCAAGATTTATTGTAATCGTTGAAATTAATGATATTATTCAATAAAAATGTAATTCGTATAGTTTCTTCAGGACATTAATTCTCATGTTTGACATTAGTATGCAATGAATTTATAACATTAATGTTTTTAAATTTTTTTTTTTAAATTTTTACAAAATCATTAACTCCACTTACAATCTGCATAGAATTAATTGTGTACAACAAACATGCAAAAGGGTATATTAGGCATCCGAAAATGTAAAAGAAGTGTAAAGTAACGTATAATTAATGAATTTGCTTATGTGGATCCTAGTCACTGGGTTATTTTCAAGTAAAAAAAAATCATGTCGGGTTTTATATGGAGAGAAAAATGAATGTGAGGGAGTTAAGTCATATTTTCATTATTAATAATAACTAATTATACAAACAAAAATTCAAATACTACAAATATATAAACTGAATTTATATCAAATGAATTCAGGTATTGAATAACAAAAAATATAATTAGGTTCTTTAGATATAGGATCCTACAACTCATATTTCTCGGACAAAAAACCCACCTATGTTTAAACTTCAAAAAAAATCCAAAATTTAAATGGTAATTGCCACATAAGAAGATGGCCAACCTACTGAACCTGCAGTTATTTACAACATACCACAACATTTATAACCGTTTCTCACACATTCATTATTAGTTAACCATTATTCAATTTTGAATTGATGGGCATTAAAATCTAACTACTTCTCTAATTAACGTTTTATAGTTTTTATTTATTTGTCTTACAGTGACTCTAATACACATATATTATAAATTATTTACAACTTACTATGTTTTTTTAGGTAATAGATACATTTATCTTATGTAAAATTAAACAATAGGTAAATTATCTATTGTGCAAACTATATTGTGGATACATTATTTTTGTACAAAAAAAAAAAAATAATAGGTAAATTAAAATAACATTTCTTTATTTTGTAAACCATTACTTTTGAATCAAATAAAATTTCTTTATTTTGTAGGTAAGTTATTTTCAATGCATTATTGATACGACCCGTCCCGAAAAGTAATAGTATTTTATTCCGAAAGTGGGAAATGACAAGTACCTTGGTTGACTTTTGGTTGACTTTTGTGTCGTAATTCATTTTTGCGACCATTTCTTGACAATATTCTTGTTGTACTCATCGATACGAGCTCATGGACGCGAACGGGACGAAAATTCAGAATTTGACGAGCGTTTTACTGGGGACGTTAATTTTATCGGCGTTCCCGTAATTGCAATTTAGGTTTTGTAATTTGAGCTTTAGGCTCAGTGGGCCCTAGTGAACCTGTGAGCCCATCACTTCTTTCCCCCGTGCTTCCTTCCCTCACTCCAATCTCTCGATCTTTCCCACCCACTCTTTCTGCAAACTCACTCTTGCCTCTCTCCCGTTCACTCTCATTCCACCTCCAAATAACTCAGTGGCTCTGCAACACTTCTTTGGCAAACCACCACCTTAGATCATCACTAGGACAAACCCAGCAACCCCAACTCTATCAGTTTTATAAATAGTTAATGTATAATTCTAGAAATAATGTGAAATTCTATAAATTGTTGGCAGTATTGCAGTTTAAATAGAGACAGTGGTTATGTGGGGAGATTCTAGAAATAGTGGCAGTATAAGTGTAAGTTCTAGAAATAGTTGATGTATAAATTTCTAGAAATAGTGTAAAAATTCTAGAAGTTGTGACAATGTGCAGTTTAAGCAGAGTGGCCCCGATTAGTTGTCTTAAGATCCCAAATAGTGGCAGTATAAGTGTAAGTTCTAGAAATAGTTGGTGTATGAAGTTCTAAATAGTTGATGTGTGAAGTTCTAGAAATAGTGTGAAGTTCTAAAAATTGTGACAATGTGCAGTTTTATAAATATGTGATGGTCATGTAGTTCTAGAAATAGTGTTTGTATAATTGTAAGTTCTAGAAATAGTTGATGTATGAAGTTCTAGAAATAGTGTGAAGTTCTAGAAGTTGTGGCAGTAATAAGTTTTATAAATAGTGACAGTGATTGTACATGTGAAGTTCTGGAAATAGTGGTAATATAAATAGTGACAGTGATTGTGTGAAGTTTCTAGAAGTTGTGGCAGTATAAGTGTAAGTTCTAGAAATAGTTGATGTATGAAGTTCTAGAAATAGTCTATGAAGTTCTAGAATTAGTGTGAAGTTCTAGAAGTTGTGGCAGTGTGCAGTTTTATAAATAGTGACGGTGGTTGTGTGAAGTTCTAGAAATAGTGGCTGTATAATTGTAAGTTCTAGAAATAGTTGATTCATTTCCAAAAGTATTTGCCCATTGTTTCTAAAATCTTCATATCCAAATCACAAATGTAAATAGATTATTATATGGCATTGGTGAACTTTGATTTTTGTTTTGGATCTAATTTCATACCAAATTCTAAAATAGAAAAATTTAACAAATACACAACTATTTATATATATATGCCAACTATTTATAAAAGTATATGTAAATATTCTAAATCTTCATATCAAACTACAAATACAAATGATTGTATATTAGCATTAGAGTGAATTTTGGTTATACATAGTGTATTTCAAGCGAAATCCGAGCTTGGAAGCAAAAACAATAACAAAAAATGAAAACCAGGAAATCTTGAACCCCATTTCACGAAACACACCCTCTAGAAGAGAGAGAGAGAGAGAGAATGTACAATCAGCAGCAGCAGCAAAACCCTTGTCAAGAACCAAACGTTCTACAGAGGGAGAGAGAGAAGAGAGTATGAGAAAAATGAAGCAAAAATACAAGAAACAAAAAATAATAATCAAAAATCAAGAAATGGATTTTGTTGTATGTAAAAATAAAGCAGAAACGTGATAAAAAGAGAGAGAAAAGACAAACCTGGAGATGAGAGGAATGGCTTGGCTTTGCTCTTGATGGTCTTTGACTTAAAACACGGTTTTAAATTTGTGAATCAAAGATGAATGAATTAAGTTTTGATCTTTTTTTGTTCGGTTGCAATCCAAACAGAATACAGTCCATTGCATCTACTCAAATCGCACAAAAGGTTCACTATACACACACAAATATTTTAATTCAAAAATCTTGAATATTCACACACACACTAAAAAAAAAGCCTTGACGGTGAAGGCTGTTGGAAACCAAATCAAAATTTTCTTTTAAACTCTTGCTTGATAAAAACCAAATGCTGTGAAATTATTATCCTCTGGAGAAACACCTTGGAGCAAGGAGAAAATCCAATATTAAAAAGAAGAAAAGCTTGAAAACAATTATGGCCTTCGGGGGGTGAAGCAAACCTAAGCATTTCAACGCCATTTCTGTTTAGCTTTGTAATTTGTTTTGGTCTATGGATGTATCTTAGAGTCACTCTCTAGCTGCAAGATAGAGGGATTATGAACTAAAAAGCGAAAACTGCCACAAAGAACAAAGGAAGGAAGGAGAAAGGGATCGAGAAGGGAGAGATGACATTAGGCGGATAGATGGAGAAAGGGAGAAGAGAGGGCTTAACGGCCCAAGGCTGTCGGGGCAAAATCAGAAACTCAATTTATTATTTTGGTTTAGATGACTAGTCTAATAATTGGGCTACAGTTTGATCTTAGTTTACCTTTAATCATTAAATAAAAGTAAGGTGGTTTAGTTAAGATTCAAAGTTTTTTATGTTCTTTTTGTTAGTTTTCATATTATTAAATGAAAATTATGTATTATTTTGAATTATAATAGTATATTAGTATTTATAAAAGTGTTTTGTTGACTTTTCCATTGTGTCTAACTAAAATTATGATATTTTTAACTAAGAATTTTCTTAAAAGTAGGCCACTTGAAAAAATGAAAGAAAAAAAACACACTAAAAGTGTGGATGGATTGATGCCATGGGAATTAATCACTCTCATCATATGGAGGGAATAATTAAACGAAAAAATATTTAGAAAATTGTAACCTGATGGGATTTGGGGAGGAATAGAAAAGTAGCCCACTTTCACCCTTCACCTTTACCTTGCATTTGTAACATCTTATTAAAGTGGACTTTTCAGTCATTTATATTTGATTTCTATAATTATTAGACTTTCAATACGACATTTAATTATTTTATTTTTCAATACCATTATGTGAAAAGATTTAAAGATAAAAGGTAAAACCACCTCCTCTCTCTCTTCAATTAGTTGAAGAAGGAGAAGTGGGAAGAGGATGATGGATGGATGGGGTCAGTCAGTCACGGGCCTAACAATTAGACATAGTCAACGGATGTAAAGTAAATGAATGAATGAATCCCATTGTCACTTGGCGTGGCTGGGGGCCCACTGTCACGGCGGCTAGTGGTGGGTTACCGCTTCTAGATAGGCCCCTCCCTGGCCTTACCACGTAATATAATACTATATTATATAGTTCACGGGTGCTACAATACATATCGACATGCATGATGCATGACTTGTTGATTCATTCCTGAAAATAAAATAACACAAAAATTACGGATATCACTACAATATTTGTAAGTATTTTGGTATTATTACTATTCCACGGCCAAATATGTATGCGGTAATGAAGCATCAAAATATAATATGATCATGATCATGATAATACTAAATATTTTATAAGTAGTGTAGTCAGCCCAACAAATTTTGTTGGGCAAAACTTTCAACTCAGCAAACGAAAGAAATCAAACTCGAACTATCCTCTATTCCCCCTTCCATTGCCTATATATGGGTGGTGTTATCCACACTCCATGTTAATTTTATCTTTTCAATTTATTCAATTCAATGGTGAAAATTGAAAAGATGTGTAGAAGAATAAAAAATAGATGTGTAGATAGCATTATATATATATATATATATATATATATATATATATCTTTAGAGCATTTCCACTTCCACCGGTTGTGGAAAGGCAAAGACAAAGGCAACAAACTTGTCTTTCAAGCCCAAAATGCAGCTCTACTGGTCCAAAAACATGAGGGCAAATGGTGGGTCAGCCCACGCCCTACCTCCACATTCCTTCTTTTTTTTTCGCAACAGGCGCATATAACACACGCATAAAAAACTCGTGTGGATCTGAGAGCACATGACGACGTGGGGCCCATTGCAGCAGATCCACCATTTTGAGCTAGCGTAGCCATTGGATTTTCAACGGATAAATTATCTGGATCGTTGGATTTTCAACGGTAAAATTTTTGAAAATTGTTATCGTTGTGCCACGTGGCATAACCTAGTGCGTTGGATTTAAAAATTAAATAAAACACACAGTAAACAGTCAGGATTAATCTGACCTTTAAAAACGGGAAAAAACTAAAAAAAAATAGGAAACATTATTTTTTTTTCTCTATAAATACTCCCAACCATCTTCTTCATTCCTCACATCACACCTTAATATTTATTTTCCTACAATCTGCTATATTTGTTTTCTAGTTTCTAAATCCTTTTGTTACCAAAAAAGAAAAAGAGTGACAAGGCAGTTTGGTCGATCGCCGAAGATATTGCATTATTGGAGGTTTGGGTGCGTGTTACTTATGACCCGATCAACGGAAATGAGATGAGGGTGGATAAAATGTGAAAGAAGATTCATGCACTTTTTGTGGAGAAGATGCAAGGCACGTCCCAGACCGAACAATCTTTGTCCAGTAGTTACCAACATCTACATAAACAAATAAAATCTTGGAAAGAAGCCATCACAAAAGTGGATACCCTATATTGAAGTGGCGATAATCTAGCCAATGAGGTAATAGCAATTTATTATGTTGTTTGACAATTCTTTAGTTAATTAAAATTAACCATTTGATTATGTAATTTATTATGTCGTTTCATAATTCTCTTTTTAACAACTACAAGCACAAATGTAGTTCACTATGGGACATTGTCAAGCATACTCCGAAATACAAAATTTTGCCTATTGGTCTGGACGTTGTCTTAAATGAGACTCCCCTGCACGAATCAATTACTCAAGAGTCACCATTCGAGGCCCCAAATCAATTGGTAGCATCGACCCAAGAAATCCGGAGGCCGATTGGTAAGAAAGCTGCTAAGAAAATAGCTTCAAGAGGTAGTTCTTCAAATAATGATTATTCAAAATTAGTTGATGAATTGGCTCGCTAACATGCACTGAGTCTGCAGCACGACTGGTTCATGTATGAGCAAAACAAGGCTAGAGATGAAGCAAATGCAAGAGAAAGGGAGTTAAATAGACAAGAAAGACAAGAGAAGAAGGATTGGGATACCATGTCCCGATGCCCTGAAGAAATGACTCCTAATTCAAAACGTTTTTGAAGAAAAGAATGAGCAGTCGTCATGAGAAGACAGTTTTTCTAGGAAGACGAGGAAGTTCCATACGTTCCAAGGGATGACGAACCTAGCACCACCAATTGGATTAATCTTGAGTTGTAGGGTACTGAGAATAATATTGTTTTAATATTGTATTTGGTTATATTACTATGCTAGGATTCACCTTTTATTTTTAATTAATTATGCTTGTTGTAATGCTTGCTTTGTTTTTTTATTTGAAATAGACAATCGTTTTATTTTCAAGGAACAAACTTACAAAGTTCACACTTAAACACACTTAAACAAAGTTCAACAAACTTACACATAACACACTTACAAAGGCATACTTAAACATAGAACACACCGAAAACATTAAACACACCCAAAAAGAAAAGAAAAAAGAACACACTTACAAAGCATACTTGAACACAACAAGTATCTTTGCCATTTATTGAAAGCATAAAAATGAGATTCATTCATTGCTAACATGTTTCAATGCCCACAAGTGCTCCATCAAGTCACGATGACGCTCTTTGTGGATGAAAGGCGAATGGATTGTATAGTAATGTTGAATGACCATCTCATGGTAACGTCAATCCCTTTCTAATTGGTTGTGATGGGCAGGCTCTTTTGTGTAGGATGATGCACGTCATCATGATGCTTCGAAGCACCCTATCATCAAACAAGCGAGCAACCTCTCTAATAATAGCCCAAAGAGCTTGAAGGATACCAAAACATCTCTCCACATTCTTCCTATACCCCTCTTGCATTGCTGCAAAGTATTTTTCTTTTTGTGCGTGGATTTGGCATTATTTTGACAAATGTAGTCCATGCCTGGTAAATTCTGTCAGCTAGATAGTACGCTCCCAAGTACCTTGTACCGTTGATTTCATACGTGATTTGTGGCGACTCTCCTCTTAACACGTCATTGAAAACAGGAAATTGACCGAGAACATTTAGGTCATTTTGAGCTCTCGGTACATCGAAGAAGGCATGCCAAATCCATGTATTAAATGATGTCACTACCTAAAAAATAATACTTTTTGTACCTTTTCGATTTCCGTAACCTCCTTGCCATGCACTTGGGCAATTTTTTCACTGCCAATGCATACAGTCAATGCTTCCAATCATGTCAAGAAAATCTCGTCTCTCAACTTTCTGAAGAAGCCTTCTGAGGTCCGTTGTGGTAGGTCGGCGAAGGTACTTTGTGGTGTATAGCTCCTCAATTGCTTTATAGAACTTATCAAGGGAATCTAGTACAGTAGATTTCCCCATCCTGTAGATCTTATCAACCGAGTCTGCAGATGCTTCATAAGCAAG
>JAEHOF010000351.1:0-13866 GCA_018257905.1 Gillenia trifoliata | reverse complement strand
GTCCCATGCATGCCGACAAGCATGCATCAAAGTCTGAAGACAATACAGAGTTGCAGAGCACCTTGGTTTCAACTGAATCCACTGGTAGTAGCTCACTGTTTCAGAAAAATACCGCAATTTGGTAAATTACCAAATTGCCCTTGTTCATAACTTGTCCGTTGCAAGTCCGAAATTTGTCCCGTTCGCGTCTACGAGTTCGTAACGAAGTGTACAAACTAGAAAGTACAATAAAAGTATGAAAATAATTCGATAGAAAATAATTGTCCACGTAGGACTCAATAAGCCTCCAAGGGCATTTTTGTCAATTTACACCGTCGGGGAATAAAATACAATAAAGTTAGGGACGGGATGTAACAGTCTTCCCCCTAATAAAAATTTCGTCCCAAAATTTACAAATTACAACTAATTGCCAAAGAAAAGATACGGATATTGCTCTCGCATGTTGTCCTCCGTCTCCCACGTAGCTTCCTCCACGGAGTGGTTCCTCCACAAGACTTTGACAAGATTAACCGTTTTGTTCCTTAGGACCTTCTCCTTCCAGTCGAGAATCGTCACTGGTTTTTCGTCATACGTCAAGTCGTCATTGACCTCCAAAGGCTGCGTTTGAATGACGTGAGAAGGATCGGATACGTATCTATGTAGCATAGATACATGGAAGACATTATGAATTCTTGAAAGTTCGGATGGCAGATCGAGTCGATAGGCAACTGCTCCTACTCAGCTTCCCTTTCTTTCCGAATCGAACTACGCCCTTCCAAGGTAACAGCTTGAGAAATATCCAATCACCTACCGCATAAACACGATCAGTAGAGTGTCTATCAGGAATGCTCTTCTGTCGGTCTTGAGAAATCTTCAGGTTCTCCTTAATTAGCTGAATGTTCTTTGTAGTCTCATTAACAATCTCTGGACCAACAAGAGCTCTCTCTCCAACTTCCGACCAACACAGAGGTGTTCGGCATGGTTTCCCGTACAGCGCCTCGAATGGCGACATGCCAATGCTCGAGTGGTAGCTGTTGTTGTAAGCGAACTCCATCAAAGGCAAGTGCTCCTGCCATCTGTCACCGAACTAAAGAATTGAGGACCTCAGCATGTCCTTGAGAGTCTGGATAGTTCTTTCGGATTGGCCGTCAGTCTGAGGATGATAGGCAGTACTGTAGAGTAGCTGTGATCCCAACGCATTCTGAAATGCTCTCCAAAACTTGAAAGTGAAACGGGGATCACGATCAGATATGATGCTGACTGGGACACCATGGTGTTTAACAATCTCGACGATGAAAAGTCGGGCTAGACGATCCAAAGAATATTTCTACCGAACGGCCAAGAAGTGTGCTGATTTGGTGAGTCGGTCAACGATCACCCAAATGCCGTCGTAGCCCCCACGTGTACAAGGTAACTTGTACACAAAATCCATGGCGATGTTTTCCCACTTCCACTCGGGAGTAGGGAGTGGCTGCTGTAACCCGAAAGGTTTCTTCCTCTCCGCCTTGACCTGCTGACAAATCAAGCATCGGCTGACATACTCTACAATCTCCCTCTTCATTCCCTGCCAATAGTAGAATGGCCGAATGGTATGGTACATTTTTGTGCTCCCTAGATGCATAACATAAGCTGAAATGTGTTCCTCATCAAGAATCTCCTTCTTCAAATCTTCGTCGTTAGGCACATACATCCGGTCGCCTTGCAGAAGTAAGCCGTCAGAATTTCGAATTCTCAAATCTCCTCTGCCGCCGTTTAGGACCGCATGCATAAGTCCTAAACAATCCGAATCGTTATGCTGAGCAATACGAATACGATCCAAGAGTACTGGTCTGACCTGAAAGTTGGCTAATAAAGCTCCGTCGTTGTCACAGCCCAAAGTGACACCAATACCTCGAAGTTCGGTCAAGAGAGGAATTTGACAGGCAGTAAGGGTATTCAGTCGTCCGTAAGGCTTCCGACTGAGGGCGTCAGCTACTACGTTTGCACGACCAGGATGGTATTCGATAGTGCAATCGTAGTCACTCATCAGCTCCATCCATCTCATTTGCCTGAGATTAAGGTCTCGCTGGGAGAAGAGATACTTCAGACTCTGGTGGTCGATAAAGATTCTGCATGTCTTGCCATAGAGATAATGTCGCCAAATCTTCAAAGCAAAGATAATGGCTGCAAGCTCCAGGTCGTGGGTAGGATAATTCCTCTAATGAGGTTTCAGTTGTCTGGAGGCATAAGCGATTACCTTTCCATGTTGCATTAGTACACAACCCAACCCGTTCAGTGACACATCACTGTAGATCTCGTAGTTACTGCTATCGTCGGGAAGTGTTAACATTGGAGCATGAGTAAGGCAATATTTGAGCTGTTGGAAACTTTGCTCGCAGTCGTCGTCCCACACAAACTAAACATCTTTCCTGGTAAGTTTTGTGAGAGGCAGGGCTATAGAAGAAAAGTCATTCATGAAACGTCGGTAATAACCCGCCAGGCCAAGAAAACTTCTAATCTCAGTCACATTCTGCGGTCACTCCCAATTCTCCACCGCAACAACTTTCTGTGGATCGACGAGAATACCATCTGCAAAAATTACGTGCCCCAAGAAAGACACCTGATTAAGCCAGAATTGGCATTTGCTGAACTTGGCGTAAAGCTTATTCTCCCTTAATCTCCTTAAGACCATGCGCAAATGCTTAGCATGATCGGCCTCAGATTTGGAATACACCAGGATGTCATCAATAAAAACAATCACGAACCTGTCGAGATACTAGCGAAATACTCGATTCATCAGGTCCATGAAAGCTGCTGGGGCGTTAGTCAACCCGAAAGGCATCACTAGAAACTCGTAGTGACCATAACGAGTCCTGAATGCGGTCTTGTGTACATCATCGTTCTTGATCTTCAGCTGATAATAACCAGACCTCAGATCGATCTTGGAGAAAACTCGTCCACCACGGAGCTAGTCAAAGAGATCATCGATCCTAGGCAAGGGATAACGATTTTTAATCGTCACCTGATTTAGTTGCCTATAATCAATGCAAAGCCTCAAAGTACCGTCTTTCTTCCGAACAAACAAGACTGGAGCTCCCCAAGGTGAAGTGCTAGGCTGAATGAATCCCTTATCAATAAGTTCCTGAAGCTGAACCTTCAACTCCCTCAATTTTGCTGGTGCCATATGATAAGGGGTAAGAGATATAGGATCTATACCTGGAAGTAGATCGATGGTGAACTCCACATCTCGATCAGGTGGTAATCCAGGTAGATCATCAGGGAAGACATCAGGAAATTTGTTGACAACTGGTACATCGTCAACCCGAAGAGAATTTCCTTGCTCCAACACCACATGTGCGATGTAGCCATCACAGCCCTTACTCAACAGTTTCTTCGCTTTCATGGCTGAAATTAGCTCGTGCTTGATCTTCCGGTGCTCTCCGGTAAACGTCACAGTTGGCATGCCAGGTGGCTGGAAGGTAACCATTTTCCGTCGACAATCCACAACGGCATGATTTTGGTGTAGCCAATCCATTCCTAGTATCACAACAAAATCTACGATATCCAGAGGAATGAAATTGGCAGGCATCACCTGATTAGCGATCACAACGGGGAATCCTCGATACTCCCATTGAACATGACAGACTTCGCCTCTCGGCATAACAATTCCCATATTGTACCCGATAAGAGTACAATGTGGCTGAGTAGTTTGAGCAAACAAAGGCGATATGACCGAGTGGGTAGCACCCGGATCAATTAAAACTCTAGCAAAATGACCAAGTATGTTCAACGTACCCATAATAAGATCGAGATTGTTTTGGGCATCCTGCTGGTTGATTGCATTAACTCGCCCATGAGCCTGCTGTGCTCCAATGCGACCTCCTCCGCAGTTACCTTGCTGCTGGTTTCCTCTGCTCTGATTACCACGTCCCGCCTGCCTGCCTTGGCCTCCTCCGCCAGGCGTTGCTGCTAGAGCTGGGTACTGGCCTCCACCAACCCACTGATTCGCTGTCTCCTGGTAAGGTGGATATTGTGGCGCTCCTCCGTAGTATTGTGGTGCTCCTCCTTGGAACTACATAGCACCACCAGGATACTGAGTAGGAGTAGGATAACCAGGATAATGAGGATAGGCTCCAGGGTATTGAGTGACATCCCCCTGGTAATGGATGGCTCCTCCGTAGGTAGGTGGTTGATAAGGAACTGTCCCTCCAACCTGCTAGATCGGAACAGGTGCCTGAGGCTGGTTTTGCAGGTTTTGCTGTTTCTGCGGACACTGGTTAGCTCTGTGTCCCATCTCCCCACAGTTATAGCATCCCTGATTTTCTTGCTTACACTCACCGAAATGGCGAGTGTTGCACCTATGACAGAACTGGGCATTAGACTGACTGGAATTACCCTGCTGACGAAAACGGGATCCACTAGTGAACCTCCTTCCACGGTTAGTGCTGGAGTTTGATCCACCACTGGATGATCCTAAATTGTAACCTCCGCGCTTGAACGTCTGATTCTTCTTGGGACCAAGAAATGATTGTCCATTACCCTTCCTCTGGTCATTAGATTCCTCCTCCTTATCAATGGTGTCATCAGGAGCATTCTCCGAATCCTCAACTCGCAAGAGCGCCTAGTAAAACTCTTGATAAGTTTTACACCGTTCAACAGCAGCACGTGATCGGAGTCTCTTACGGGCTCCCTTCCTAAACTGGTGTAACATCTCGGATGGACTAGCAGCAACTACTGGATTATACTGGGACAAGGCAGTAAATTTCCGCTGATACTCAGAAACTGTCATCTTCCCCTGCTTAAGACTCATGAACTCATCTCTCTTCCGCGCCTTATACTCCGGAGAAAGATATTTGGTCTCAAACCGTTGTTTGAATACAGCCAACAAACCATGCTCGTCATGTGGAAGATGTCTCCTCTTGTATTTCCACCAAGCTTTTGACTGATCTCGGAGGAAAAGAATAGCAATTGGGACCCACTGTTCATCTGGAAAATCTCCATGCTCCTGCATCGATTTGAACACGTCTTCTATGTGTTCGAGCCAAGCTTCTGCTACTTCTGGTGTTTCGGTCCCCTGGAATGGTCTCACATCCATTCCCTTGGCGGTCTCTACTGGGTTCTTCCTCGCAGGACAGAAAGCAGCCTGTATGGCTTGAGCGATCGTGTTCCCCATCTGGGTAAAGTTGAAGGCAGGTACTTCAGGTGCACAACGAGATGGCATGATGCTGATAGGAGAGAATCAAGAATTATTAGTGAATAACATCACGTAAGTGTGATGAGAATTAAAGTGCATAAAACCTAGGGCTTTGATACCAAACTGACACACCCCGACCCGAATATCCAGGTGGACACCAGTTATCGAGGCGTGCTGACCATCACTCTGGAGGAGTGACTAAGTTATAAGAAATTGATAGAGAAATAATGAAGGAATTTAAATAAGAGTTTGTGCTAAAATAAAAGAAATACATAGCGGAAGTGTATGGTGTGGGTTAAGACCCATGAATACACAAATATCAGAGTTAGGTCCAGTAGTTTAAAAGAATATTCCCATCCCGTAGGATGGAAATAGAACACAACTGAAAGGAAATTAACATACTTCCACTGAGGGTAAAAAGGTAATATCAGCAGCAGCCACGCGGTCTCGTCAGCTAACTAAGGTCTATGTCATGGAGGGGTAAACAAGGGTGAGTGGGCCACGTACAGTTTTGTAAAACGTTTTATAAAAGTTGAGTAATAACCCTTCGCTGTAAAACCCATAATTTAAAGAAAATAGGTTTACCAACAGTAAAGATAATAGCTAAATAAACGGGCCTACACCCACAAGGATACGGATATAAAAGATATCAACAGCGGTATAAAATATCACATTACTCATCGCATAATCAATGCACACAAGTCATGCAGAAAGTAGCTACATGACAGGCTGGGTGTTTAATAAATTACGCTCTAGCACTACATGCACGTGAAGCTGGCGCTAAGCGCGTCACAACGAGTCTAGTCGCCAAGGCGACATAGAACAAGCTGGCACCTACGATGGATCCAAAGTGAGCATGTCGATGCGTGTGAACATACACGTGAAGCTGGTCCTGGCCCAGACAGTGCTAACACCGTGCAATATGCGCGATAAGTAATAATTTGCTAAAACGTATAGACATGCCAACATTTATTCGATAAAGCCAAATAAACGTGAATACTTAGTCATAATAGGCTAGATAAAACATTTCACAATTTTCATAAAATATGGCATGCTATACAATCATAAAATCACAGTTAAACACATAATAGTATAATATTTGGAGTAAAGAAAGGCCCACTCACTGGTATGTCGTCGGGTTGTAACCACTGTATCTAGCTTGAGCTCGCAGCTCCTCAGGATAGGTCTCACCTATATGGGAAGTTACTAAACTAATCATTAAACAAGCTATTCCACTTTAAATAAGGAAAAGACTCAAATTTCCTTGTTTGCTAGTTTTCGGGACTTGAAATCATTGGAAAAGTGGTGGGTTCACGCGCGCTGCCACAAGGCGTCAAGTGCCGCCATTAAGGCAACACGCGCCATCACGCGCACTCCACGCGCCATCAAGCGCCCACACGCGCCTCACGCGCTCACACGCCTACTAGTCACTGTCAAGTTAGTTAACGGCGTACGTTAACTTTTTAAAGGGAATATTCTTGCTTGATGCATATAATATTTTCTAACGGCATTACGAAATATTCTCATATCACAGGAACACCTCGACGGCGTTAGATTAAACTAATATACCTTTTGGAATATTCTACCTAAGCTTCGACCTGCTGGAACCTGTGTTTGCCGACGTCGCGTACCGCCTTGCCGACGTCAGGACGGTTCAATGACATCACTCCGGTGACCGCTGCAATCTCTCCGCCGCCGTCCGCCGCTCGCCGCAAGCCGGAATCGGGAATTTTCTACTGTGTTCTTCAAAACTCAACCATTTTTCACTTAAATTGGTGTCAAATTGAAGTTAGTGGAAGAGTGTAGGTTCACCTACCTACTAGGAGTTCGAAAGTTACCTCTGAAATACGTAAATGGCCTCGAAAGAATCGGCCAAATGTGAAACTCGCTCGATCTCGAGGTTTCTTCGCATGCAAGCCCCGGGTTGTGATCCTGTGGTTCCTATAAGTGGTTTGTGTAGGCTCAGCTAGTTCGAGGCTCATCGCCGTGTTTGCCAAAAAGTTTCACGGATATCTGAAGTTTCGGTTACCGCCTATAAATGCTTTCGGGTTTCAAGAGACTAGGTTTTGCTCGAGGATGGTAAACATGGAACACAGGGAAGTGTGTTTGTACGAGGTGAGGTTGGAAAATGGTAAAAACACAGGGAGATCTGGTGTCCAAAGCAATTTGTGTGTGTTATGTTTCTCGCAAATATGCACAGCTTCGTGTGTGTGGCCACGAGGAGGAAGGCAAAGAGTAGAGGAACAAGTGGAGGTGAGGCAAAAGAGGGTTGGGTTTGGTGCGTGATTAGATTCACACAAAAAGGGGAGTTTTAAAGGAAAATGCAACATGCATTGGTCCCATGCATGCCGACAAGCATGCATCAAAGTCTGAAGACAATACAGAGTTGCAGAGCACCTTGGTTTCAACTGAATCCACTGGTAGTAGCTCACTGTTTCAGAAAAATACCGCAATTTGGTAAATTACCAAATTGCCCTTGTTCATAACTTGTCCGTTGCAAGTCCGAAATTTGTCCCGTTCGCGTCTACGAGTTCGTAACGAAGTGTACAAACTAGAAAGTACAATAAAAGTATGAAAATAATTCGATAGAAAATAATTGTCCACGTAGGACTCAATAAGCCTCCAAGGGCATTTTTGTCAATTTACACCGTCGGGGAATAAAATACAATAAAGTTAGGGACGGGATGTAACAGTCTTCCCCCTAATAAAAATTTCGTCCCAAAATTTACAAATTACAACTAATTGCCAAAGAAAAGATACGGATATTGCTCTCGCATGTTGTCCTCCGTCTCCCACGTAGCTTCCTCCACGGAGTGGTTCCTCCACAAGACTTTGACAAGATTAACCGTTTTGTTCCTTAGGACCTTCTCCTTCCAGTCGAGAATCGTCACTGGTTTTTCGTCATACGTCAAGTCGTCATTGACCTCCAAAGGCTGCGTTTGAATGACGTGAGAAGGATCGGATACGTATCTATGTAGCATAGATACATGGAAGACATTATGAATTCTTGAAAGTTCGGATGGCAGATCGAGTCGATAGGCAACTGCTCCTACTCAGCTTCCCTTTCTTTCCGAATCGAACTACGCCCTTCCAAGGTAACAGCTTGAGAAATATCCAATCACCTACCGCATAAACACGATCAGTAGAGTGTCTATCAGGAATGCTCTTCTGTCGGTCTTGAGAAATCTTCAGGTTCTCCTTAATTAGCTGAATGTTCTTTGTAGTCTCATTAACAATCTCTGGACCAACAAGAGCTCTCTCTCCAACTTCCGACCAACACAGAGGTGTTCGGCATGGTTTCCCGTACAGCGCCTCGAATGGCGACATGCCAATGCTCGAGTGGTAGCTGTTGTTGTAAGCGAACTCCATCAAAGGCAAGTGCTCCTGCCATCTGTCACCGAACTAAAGAATTGAGGACCTCAGCATGTCCTTGAGAGTCTGGATAGTTCTTTCGGATTGGCCGTCAGTCTGAGGATGATAGGCAGTACTGTAGAGTAGCTGTGATCCCAACGCATTCTGAAATGCTCTCCAAAACTTGAAAGTGAAACGGGGATCACGATCAGATATGATGCTGACTGGGACACCATGGTGTTTAACAATCTCGACGATGAAAAGTCGGGCTAGACGATCCAAAGAATATTTCTACCGAACGGCCAAGAAGTGTGCTGATTTGGTGAGTCGGTCAACGATCACCCAAATGCCGTCGTAGCCCCCACGTGTACAAGGTAACTTGTACACAAAATCCATGGCGATGTTTTCCCACTTCCACTCGGGAGTAGGGAGTGGCTGCTGTAACCCGAAAGGTTTCTTCCTCTCCGCCTTGACCTGCTGACAAATCAAGCATCGGCTGACATACTCTACAATCTCCCTCTTCATTCCCTGCCAATAGTAGAATGGCCGAATGGTATGGTACATTTTTGTGCTCCCTAGATGCATAACATAAGCTGAAATGTGTTCCTCATCAAGAATCTCCTTCTTCAAATCTTCGTCGTTAGGCACATACATCCGGTCGCCTTGCAGAAGTAAGCCGTCAGAATTTCGAATTCTCAAATCTCCTCTGCCGCCGTTTAGGACCGCATGCATAAGTCCTAAACAATCCGAATCGTTATGCTGAGCAATACGAATACGATCCAAGAGTACTGGTCTGACCTGAAAGTTGGCTAATAAAGCTCCGTCGTTGTCACAGCCCAAAGTGACACCAATACCTCGAAGTTCGGTCAAGAGAGGAATTTGACAGGCAGTAAGGGTATTCAGTCGTCCGTAAGGCTTCCGACTGAGGGCGTCAGCTACTACGTTTGCACGACCAGGATGGTATTCGATAGTGCAATCGTAGTCACTCATCAGCTCCATCCATCTCATTTGCCTGAGATTAAGGTCTCGCTGGGAGAAGAGATACTTCAGACTCTGGTGGTCGATAAAGATTCTGCATGTCTTGCCATAGAGATAATGTCGCCAAATCTTCAAAGCAAAGATAATGGCTGCAAGCTCCAGGTCGTGGGTAGGATAATTCCTCTAATGAGGTTTCAGTTGTCTGGAGGCATAAGCGATTACCTTTCCATGTTGCATTAGTACACAACCCAACCCGTTCAGTGACACATCACTGTAGATCTCGTAGTTACTGCTATCGTCGGGAAGTGTTAACATTGGAGCATGAGTAAGGCAATATTTGAGCTGTTGGAAACTTTGCTCGCAGTCGTCGTCCCACACAAACTAAACATCTTTCCTGGTAAGTTTTGTGAGAGGCAGGGCTATAGAAGAAAAGTCATTCATGAAACGTCGGTAATAACCCGCCAGGCCAAGAAAACTTCTAATCTCAGTCACATTCTGCGGTCACTCCCAATTCTCCACCGCAACAACTTTCTGTGGATCGACGAGAATACCATCTGCAAAAATTACGTGCCCCAAGAAAGACACCTGATTAAGCCAGAATTGGCATTTGCTGAACTTGGCGTAAAGCTTATTCTCCCTTAATCTCCTTAAGACCATGCGCAAATGCTTAGCATGATCGGCCTCAGATTTGGAATACACCAGGATGTCATCAATAAAAACAATCACGAACCTGTCGAGATACTAGCGAAATACTCGATTCATCAGGTCCATGAAAGCTGCTGGGGCGTTAGTCAACCCGAAAGGCATCACTAGAAACTCGTAGTGACCATAACGAGTCCTGAATGCGGTCTTGTGTACATCATCGTTCTTGATCTTCAGCTGATAATAACCAGACCTCAGATCGATCTTGGAGAAAACTCGTCCACCACGGAGCTAGTCAAAGAGATCATCGATCCTAGGCAAGGGATAACGATTTTTAATCGTCACCTGATTTAGTTGCCTATAATCAATGCAAAGCCTCAAAGTACCGTCTTTCTTCCGAACAAACAAGACTGGAGCTCCCCAAGGTGAAGTGCTAGGCTGAATGAATCCCTTATCAATAAGTTCCTGAAGCTGAACCTTCAACTCCCTCAATTTTGCTGGTGCCATATGATAAGGGGTAAGAGATATAGGATCTATACCTGGAAGTAGATCGATGGTGAACTCCACATCTCGATCAGGTGGTAATCCAGGTAGATCATCAGGGAAGACATCAGGAAATTTGTTGACAACTGGTACATCGTCAACCCGAAGAGAATTTCCTTGCTCCAACACCACATGTGCGATGTAGCCATCACAGCCCTTACTCAACAGTTTCTTCGCTTTCATGGCTGAAATTAGCTCGTGCTTGATCTTCCGGTGCTCTCCGGTAAACGTCACAGTTGGCATGCCAGGTGGCTGGAAGGTAACCATTTTCCGTCGACAATCCACAACGGCATGATTTTGGTGTAGCCAATCCATTCCTAGTATCACAACAAAATCTACGATATCCAGAGGAATGAAATTGGCAGGCATCACCTGATTAGCGATCACAACGGGGAATCCTCGATACTCCCATTGAACATGACAGACTTCGCCTCTCGGCATAACAATTCCCATATTGTACCCGATAAGAGTACAATGTGGCTGAGTAGTTTGAGCAAACAAAGGCGATATGACCGAGTGGGTAGCACCCGGATCAATTAAAACTCTAGCAAAATGACCAAGTATGTTCAACGTACCCATAATAAGATCGAGATTGTTTTGGGCATCCTGCTGGTTGATTGCATTAACTCGCCCATGAGCCTGCTGTGCTCCAATGCGACCTCCTCCGCAGTTACCTTGCTGCTGGTTTCCTCTGCTCTGATTACCACGTCCCGCCTGCCTGCCTTGGCCTCCTCCGCCAGGCGTTGCTGCTAGAGCTGGGTACTGGCCTCCACCAACCCACTGATTCGCTGTCTCCTGGTAAGGTGGATATTGTGGCGCTCCTCCGTAGTATTGTGGTGCTCCTCCTTGGAACTACATAGCACCACCAGGATACTGAGTAGGAGTAGGATAACCAGGATAATGAGGATAGGCTCCAGGGTATTGAGTGACATCCCCCTGGTAATGGATGGCTCCTCCGTAGGTAGGTGGTTGATAAGGAACTGTCCCTCCAACCTGCTAGATCGGAACAGGTGCCTGAGGCTGGTTTTGCAGGTTTTGCTGTTTCTGCGGACACTGGTTAGCTCTGTGTCCCATCTCCCCACAGTTATAGCATCCCTGATTTTCTTGCTTACACTCACCGAAATGGCGAGTGTTGCACCTATGACAGAACTGGGCATTAGACTGACTGGAATTACCCTGCTGACGAAAACGGGATCCACTAGTGAACCTCCTTCCACGGTTAGTGCTGGAGTTTGATCCACCACTGGATGATCCTAAATTGTAACCTCCGCGCTTGAACGTCTGATTCTTCTTGGGACCAAGAAATGATTGTCCATTACCCTTCCTCTGGTCATTAGATTCCTCCTCCTTATCAATGGTGTCATCAGGAGCATTCTCCGAATCCTCAACTCGCAAGAGCGCCTAGTAAAACTCTTGATAAGTTTTACACCGTTCAACAGCAGCACGTGATCGGAGTCTCTTACGGGCTCCCTTCCTAAACTGGTGTAACATCTCGGATGGACTAGCAGCAACTACTGGATTATACTGGGACAAGGCAGTAAATTTCCGCTGATACTCAGAAACTGTCATCTTCCCCTGCTTAAGACTCATGAACTCATCTCTCTTCCGCGCCTTATACTCCGGAGAAAGATATTTGGTCTCAAACCGTTGTTTGAATACAGCCAACAAACCATGCTCGTCATGTGGAAGATGTCTCCTCTTGTATTTCCACCAAGCTTTTGACTGATCTCGGAGGAAAAGAATAGCAATTGGGACCCACTGTTCATCTGGAAAATCTCCATGCTCCTGCATCGATTTGAACACGTCTTCTATGTGTTCGAGCCAAGCTTCTGCTACTTCTGGTGTTTCGGTCCCCTGGAATGGTCTCACATCCATTCCCTTGGCGGTCTCTACTGGGTTCTTCCTCGCAGGACAGAAAGCAGCCTGTATGGCTTGAGCGATCGTGTTCCCCATCTGGGTAAAGTTGAAGGCAGGTACTTCAGGTGCACAACGAGATGGCATGATGCTGATAGGAGAGAATCAAGAATTATTAGTGAATAACATCACGTAAGTGTGATGAGAATTAAAGTGCATAAAACCTAGGGCTTTGATACCAAACTGACACACCCCGACCCGAATATCCAGGTGGACACCAGTTATCGAGGCGTGCTGACCATCACTCTGGAGGAGTGACTAAGTTATAAGAAATTGATAGAGAAATAATGAAGGAATTTAAATAAGAGTTTGTGCTAAAATAAAAGAAATACATAGCGGAAGTGTATGGTGTGGGTTAAGACCCATGAATACACAAATATCAGAGTTAGGTCCAGTAGTTTAAAAGAATATTCCCATCCCGTAGGATGGAAATAGAACACAACTGAAAGGAAATTAACATACTTCCACTGAGGGTAAAAAGGTAATATCAGCAGCAGCCACGCGGTCTCGTCAGCTAACTAAGGTCTATGTCATGGAGGGGTAAACAAGGGTGAGTGGGCCACGTACAGTTTTGTAAAACGTTTTATAAAAGTTGAGTAATAACCCTTCGCTGTAAAACCCATAATTTAAAGAAAATAGGTTTACCAACAGTAAAGATAATAGCTAAATAAACGGGCCTACACCCACAAGGATACGGATATAAAAGATATCAACAGCGGTATAAAATATCACATTACTCATCGCATAATCAATGCACACAAGTCATGCAGAAAGTAGCTACATGACAGGCTGGGTGTTTAATAAATTACGCTCTAGCACTACATGCATGGGAAGCTGGCGCTAAGCGCGTCACAACGAGTCTAGTCGCCAAGGCGACATAGAACAAGTTGGCACCTACGATGGATCCAAAGTGAGCGTGTCGATGCGTGTGAACATACACTGAAGCTGGCCCTGGCCCAGACAGTGCTAACACCGTGCAATATGCGCGATAAGTAATAATTTGCTAAAACGTATAGACATGCCAACATTTATTCGATAAAGCCAAATAAACGTGAATACTTAGTCATAATAGGCTAGATAAAACATTTCACAATTTTCATAAAATATGGCATGCTATACAATCATAAAATCACAGTTAAACACATAATAGTATAATATTTGGAGTAAAGAAAGGCCCACTCACTGGTATGTCGTCGGGTTGTAACCACTGTATCTAGCTTGAGCTCGCAGCTCCTCAGGATAGGTCTCACCTATATGGGAAGTTACTAAACTAATCATTAAACAAG
>JAEHOF010000249.1:0-23774 GCA_018257905.1 Gillenia trifoliata | reverse complement strand
CCGTAAAGTATCATCATATGATTGGTTTTAGGGCACATTTCCAACAATCTCCCACTTGCACTAGAGCCAATCAGCTTGGTCATCAGTGATGATGCCTCTTCTGAATTCATTTCATAAATGGCTGAGTAGTAGGCCTAGGTAGTGGATATCTATATGTGTTATCCACAGAAGCAAACTTGAGATTAACGACTTCACCATTATACATGATTCTTAATCATGTGGTTTAGTCTCTCATTTGAGTTCGGATCTTGATGAGACCTCGATTCCCTTGGCTTGAGCTATCGCCCCATTAGTGTCAAAGTGTCGGCACACTAAAGACACTTTCTGGTTGGAACCGAATAGAAAGTTCATAACTTTCCCATCCAAACAACAACGTTGTAAGCTTCTATATGGCTATATATATTTTGCATGTACGATGAAACACACTAAAGTCATTACTTTAATGTTTTCACCTAAATATCTGTTTAGTCATAATAAAGAGATATTCAATGTTGGATTAGATTCATAATCTAATACATTTACGCTTCCTTTGCGTTACTCTAACTTCTTCCTCATTCTTGAGGAATCCATCCTTTAGTGTTTCTTAAATACTTAAGGATTCACTTGACAGTTGCCATGGTTCTGATCCTGGGCTTGCATTGATATCGTCTTGTACCGTTATAGGTACAACTCATATCAACGTTTTTCATACAATATGAAATACATAAATCACCTTTTGCGTATGCATAAAGGATTCTATTTACGCATTATTTATTTGGGAGTCAAAGGGCATGTTCCCTTTGAGAAGAGCAATCTCTTAGTCTTACTAGAGTTGTCCTTCCTTTTTGAAGATTATCATCATATGAGAAACTTCCTAGCATCTTTCGTCTATCATTAGGGATTGATATAATCCAATTATATCCTGAAATCTATCATTATAGATTTCCATCCCATGTTTATAGACTATGTCTCCCATATAATTTTGTTTAAAGTCATAACTTTAACGAAGAAGAATTTCTTTCATTTCCAAAATTAATATATATCATATATATATGTTCAAATTTAGAAATATGATTAACTCCCACTAATCTTTTGTAAACCTTGTAGACAAAAGATTAATCTACATCTTTATGAGAAATCAAACGATTTGATATCTCTCATAAAATTGCTTATAGCTCCCATATGTGTCGTATACACACTCAATGTAATCATAAGGATTTTCATTCTTAATTCTTTCGAATTAAGAGGTGTAACTCTATGACAAAGTCATAAAGTTCAAACCATTCAACTGAGACGGTTTACAAATCCTTCTTGACTACCTTGGAGCTATAGGTGTTGGAACTAGGTTGTTATATTTGTTGATTATCATCTTGTCTCTCAAAGAACCTATTCTTTGAATTCTATTTCTCGTTCATTTGCTCTATCTTAGGCAAATCCTAGTGTAGGATTACAATGAACTACCCAACAAACAACATTTGTTAGTTGGTTAATAGAAGTGATATCCAAAGGTTTATTTAAGGATATCCCACAAGATAATTCTCAAACAATATTGCTCATTAGCACACAACCCCAAATCTTAACATGCTTAAGACTTGTCTTTCTTTCCGACTACATCCTATGAAGTCATGAAAACTTTGGAAGATATTCTAATTGACAATCGTATTGTCTTAGAAGTATATATATATATCTTATATATATGGGTATTTTGATAATATCCAACGAACCAAATCTTATTCGAGTTCGTTCTTCTCCTAATAGAGAAAACTATTATCTTATGATGCTTATTTTCCTTGATATCTTTCAAGAAAAAACTCTTCTAAAGTGTTATATTTCCTTAGATCAAATCTAAAGAGGTAAATACTTTAGACATCTTACTCATCATCTTACATTCTTGAATTCTTTGCAAAGTATTCGGACTTGTGTTAATTCAAAATACACGATAGTCCAACCGAGAGCGATCTTCGGTGAATGTCATGTGACATGAGTAGTATTATGTTGTGGTCAAACCACTAACATCTAAGTGAATTAACCTCAACAACGTTGTGATTCTTTATTCTTTCCAAAAGAATAAAGATTCGAACATTTCGCCTCTATACAATTTTAACAAGAAGGTATTGGATCCGGATCTATCGATCCAAAGCATCCATCTATGACCAACTCGTATTTTATGTTTACAGAGGTGTCACAACTCAGTTGGGATTAGTCACTACCTTGTAACCTTTTGGGTTTTAAGCATCGTTATATTCTAAACAGTTAACACCACCAAATCATCTCTACTATAGAGACAATCTATTAGATTACAATAATCCAATTACTTTGGTAGTTCATATGAGGAAGTAAGTACTATCTGCTTTCGCAGAGATCTATATTTGATTCACGTTCCGAATGTGAAGTACTTTCTCTTCTCTCATTAATCTTCTACTTCTTATTTGCCACACTTTTACAACGATTGCAAAACATAGTCACAAATACAGAATCATGCATTCAAGTAGAAGAACCAACTGTCTTGAATTATTCAAGAACATATACAACACCTTCGAAAGATGTGTTCTTGACACTTGCAAGTCATTACTTGCAAATACCCCTCCCAATGTCCATCCTTTCATAAAGAAAGTTTGTTCCCTTGGAGTTAATTTGCCTTCTTCATTTGACTTCTCCATTGAGTACAATAGTCATGGTCCCTAAACTCCCACTATCTCTCTTGAAACTTATTTCAATTGTGTTATACACATCAAACGATTTTGGAGAGAGTGCGGTTATTGTTCATTATATAGTTTACAATAAACTTAATGAACCATTTGGATAGGGACTCATGGTGAAGTCCTTGCCTTGTTTCCGTCTCCTTAATTGGTTTAAGACTTTAACATTTAATGATTCAAAATCATCATAAGTCCATCTTTATGGACTATTTTTGTCAAACAACCATTATGTTCCAAACATAACGTCCAACTATCTAACATGTTCTTCCAATGATACGTTATCAAAAGGAAGATTGTGAGAATGAGACTACTTAGGTACATATACAATCCATTCAAGACAATCTATGGGATTGTGGTACCAAGTCCGGAAACTAAGGCATTCGGCTTTTGTTTGTCAAGTATTGGATAGCGTTTGCAAATATATCGGTAAATAAATACATAACAAAATATAAATTGATTGATTTTAAGCCATTTGATCCGGGTCTTTGAATCAAATAGCATCACCCACTATTTTGGCAAATTCCATATCCCTCATCGGAATTCGAGAGTTTTGGAGGAAACTCTTAGTAGGGTATGGGAAGGCTCACTATTACCAAGCCCACCGCACAATGATATGATCTTGGCTAGCAACAATAATAATGAGAGAGTACACTTACTCATTTACATCTAATGTAAGTACCCATCTTATTTGGCCTCTAGAGAATGATTGCCTCACAATGATATGATATTGGCATCATTGCACTTAGTTAAGTCATTCCCACCATGCTAGTTCGTGTAGGGTTTCAAGAATAGCCTCACAATGATATGATATTGGCCATGTGCGAGTTGCCCTACCTTACAACATCATGTATGTTTAAATGGACTCCTCCTTTAGGCAAGCACATACTTAGAACTCCCCCATGATAGGGTGAAGCCGTGTATGA
Organism: Gillenia trifoliata; assembly: GCA_018257905.1. Classification (NCBI taxonomy): domain Eukaryota; kingdom Viridiplantae; phylum Streptophyta; class Magnoliopsida; order Rosales; family Rosaceae; genus Gillenia; species Gillenia trifoliata. Next base: position 20,173 of record JAEHOF010000249.1, on the reverse strand, counting down.
GTTACAAACGCTCGGAGTCCACCATGGTGGAAGGCCTACGAAAGAGTGTTCAAAGCACTCCCACGCTTATCAACTTAATATTTTAGTTGAGGGTTTTTAGGTCTCATCACATATAATTATCATTTTAATCAAATTAAAACAATTTGGTCCTATTGCAACTATTGGTCCATTGATTGATTTAGTAGTATATAATACTCCCACTAAGCTTGTAAAACGGTTTTTAAAGCAAGAGTATATGGTACTACTAACATAAGGTTTGCATTTGTTTAAGGACTATATAGTTGCCTTAGGGCCTTAGGATGACTATGAACCTTTGATTTGATCCAACACGAGCCTAGTGTTGGATCACGGACTAGGGACGGTGATTGATTTTAGTTATACGTTTAATCTCATTAACGTGTGTTGTCTTATTGGGCGTTGGACCCCAACTACTCCAATTTCATGCATATCAAATAAAACAAGAAAGGAGTACAATTAAATTAAAGAAGAGCTTATGCTCTTTTACAACATTTGATCAAATCAAATTACAACCAAAAACTAATCTACACATTCCCATGGTTCAAACAATTTTGAAACGGCCTTTCACATAGCTCAATTATCGTAGGCTTAGGTTCATAATCACCCTTTAATTAATTAACACTTTAACTAATTAAACAAGAATGCAACATTTTCATTTGGTTTTTGTATCCATAGAATTGATTTAAATGGAGCTAAATGAAATGAAAATCCAATTCTCATTTAAAGAGACGAAACAATTTTGTTCTCTTCCAATTTGGGCCAAAATGCAATAACCTCAACTATTGGGCCATATTGCAAAAACATAAACTTTTGGGGTCACTTTGTAATAACACATAAGTCCAATACTCTATGTTATTACAACTAGAACCCAAAAATTTCAACATTTACAAAAACTTCATTAAAGGAACAAAACAATTTGTCCTTTAGTGATTTTGGGCCTTTACGTAAAAACGCAAACTTTCGGGTCAAAGTGCAAATACACAAAAGTATCAAAACTTTATGTAATTGCATAAAAGTCCCCAAAATATCCCATATGAGGGGATGGCCGGCTGTTTTGAAAGAGAGTGAGGGAATGGGAGAAATTAGTGGGAGACAAGGGATGGCTTGAATAGTAAGATTGGTATGGGTGGAAAATTGATTGGTATGGTGTGAAGAATTTTTCAAACACAAAACAAAAAACAACCCATCACCAATCAAACACAAACCAAAACTTTTTGATAAACAACAAACATTTTGAATCAAACACCAAACCTTTTTGTTCTTGCCAAGAACTTAACAAGAACAATGAAGAACATCCATGAAAATCCATAAGAACTCCATGAACATTTTTCATCCAAAAACACCTCCAAAAATTGTCAAACTTAAGGGAAATACCATATTACCATAATAGGGCACTTAGGTAGGGTTCCAATTGTCATGATTAAAACCATTTTAACAAGTCAAATAAGAACCCAAAAATCCAACCTTTGATTTGGCTGAATTTCCCAAAATTATGGCACCAAAATTTTAGTGTCTCAAAATTCATGCTCATATGAATCATATCTATAACATTTGAGATGGCAAATTTTCCAACAAAATTTACATTCAAACAAGCAACAATAAATCTTGTAACAATTACAAAATTTGAATCACAACTATGTAAACACAAAACACAAAAGATTCACCAACTACTAGACCTAGGGGCTCGATACTCACTTGAAGGGAAATTTTATGGATTAACCGAGTTCATTAAGCAACATCATTACATGCATTTAACAATTAAAGGAAACATGCTTCTATGCACTTAAACTAAACTTAACCCAAGAAATTCAAAGCCTAGTAGATATGTAGGAACCATTAACAAAACTCAAGCACAATTTGAGTTGTGAAATCATATACCTTTGTAGACTCCTCTTTGCCTAAGCAAAGGCTAATCACCCATGGAGAGGGCCTTCATTCCCGTTTTTTCTGATGATGACTTCGATGAATCGATTCTCCAAGTTCCCAAAGAGTGAACTCCTAAGTCTCCACACCAAGGAGAGCCTTGATGAGAAGATGAGTATCCTAGAGGAAGAGAGATTGCTAGCTATTTTCCTCTAGGGAGCCGGCTCCTTTGAGAGAAGAGAGCTTACCTTCAATCCTCCAAAAGAAAACCACTTAGTTGAAATGTTATCAAATTGGCATTATAATATCTCACAAATGTAGTGGCAAACTTGTAAATAAACAAGTCCACTACATTGCAATCAATGGCCGCCATGTTGGGTCTTGGGCCTTTGGGCTTAATCTATTATTAATCATTAAGTTGTCATACAACTTAAGTCAACGGGCTTGACGCTCGGGGTCTATCAAGCCTTGAAGCCCAAAACTAACCCGAGGTCTATAACGAACTTATTCGCTTGATTAATTAACATATTACTAATCCTTGCCATAAATAATTAAACCATTTAATTATTCTACTCATCTCCATTGTTTCATCAAACTCTACCTTCACTATGCACGATCCACAGTTCCTTTTAGCGAGGCAAAGGGAGGATTAGAACTCTTTTCTAATCAATTCCTAATTGAAACATACTTTCAATTCTTCCCTATGATTATACACTTTCATAGAGCATCCACAAACCATGAGTGACACCTAGCAACATGTCACATACCCAAGCTAATCAAGAGGTGGAGAAACCTATTCAATAGGGATTGCAAATGCACACGGTCCTTCTCTACTACAATACTCTCACCACATTGTTTGGTTTGATAGTTTATTCATGTCTACTATCCAATGTGATTCCATTACTTATATGATTACATTGAATATGACGGGAACGACTTCCAAAACCTATTCATACCTGGCCGCATCTTAATCATATCTTGCAGTATTCTCTCAAACGGTTTGAAGGTTGCAGGATCCCTTTGTCATGCATTCACTGCCTCTCCATGGTTGCTAAGTAGCTTAACCCCAACGATGTCAGACACCGAATGGGGTGCCTTTGACATAATCAAAGATTAAGTGACCTCACCACAAGACAACCGTGATGCCTCGTGTCATAGGACTAATTTGCATTATCCCAACTATGAGTTCTCGCGTGACATGATCATGAAAATCATCGCTGATCGCGTCATGAACTCATCTCTATTGAGCACCTACATGCTTATCTTGATGTCACTTACACCAATGACTCGAGACTAGCCACTCTCCCTGGAGAAGACAGTAACATGTATCGATCTTAACGGACCGTCAATGCCCAATTGACAATCCTATGATCGTGAACGTGCTTAGACAGTGTCAATGAATGAGAATGGTCTCAAGCGAACCTAACTTGTTTAGATTACATTCTCATAAGCACATATTCTTGGACTTATTGTTTGGCTATTAAGTAACATTTATATGAGACTACTTTAAACAATAATCATTGCCCTTTATATCAAACTAAATTAGTTTAACATTTGAAATGTCCTAAAGTATCATCATATGATTGGATTTAAAAAGTACATTCTTCACCCTCCACTTGCACTAGAGCCAATCAAACCTTGGTCATCAAGATGATGCCTTCTTCAATTCATTTCATAAATGGCTGAGTAGTAGGCCTAGGCAAAGGGATATCTATATGTGTTATCCACGTGTTAAATCTGAGATTAACGACTTACTCATTATACATGATTCTTAATCATGGTTAAGTCTCTCATTTGAGTTCGGATCTTGATGAGACCTTGATTCCCTTTGGCTTGAGCTATCGCCCATTAGTGTCAAAGTGTCGGCACACTAAAGACACTCGGTTGGGAACCGACAGAAAGTCTATAACTTTCCTATCCAAACAACAACGCTGTAAGCTTCTATATGGCTATATATATTTTGCATGTACGATGAAACACACTAAAGTCATTACTTTAATGTTTTCACCTAAATATCTCTTTAGTCATAATAAAGAGATATTCAATGATGGATTAGATTCATAATCTAATACATTTACGTCCCATTGCGTTACTCTAACTTCTTCCTCATTTTTGAGGAATCCATCCTTTAGTGTTTCTTAAATACTTATGATTCACTTGGATGGGGCCAGCCATGGTTCTATCCTCGGGCTTGCATTGATATCGTCTTGCACCGTCTCCCAGTACAACTCCATATCAACGCTTTTCATACAATATGAAATACATAATCACCTTATGAGGCAAGGATTCTATTTTACTTGATTATTTCTTCTTTGGGAGTCAAAGGCAATGCTCCCTTTGAGAAGAGCAATCTCCCAGTCTTACTAGAGTTTGTCCTTATACCTGAAGCTTATCATCATATGAGAAACTTCTAGCATCTTTCGTCTATCATTAGGATTGATATAATCCATTATATCCTCAAATCTATCATTATAGATTTCCATCCCATGTTTATAGACTATGTCTCCCATATAAATTTGTTTAAAGTCATAACTTTTAATGAAGAAGAATTTCTTTCATTTCCAAAATTAATATATATCAAGTATATATGTCTTCAAATTTAGAAATATTATTAACTCCCACTAATCTTTGTAAAACTAGTAGACAAAGATTCATTTACATTCCTATGAGGAGAGATCAAACGATTTGATTCTTTATCTCATAAATGCTTATAGCTCCCATTAGCTTGCTAAGATCTGATGATGGAGGAATCTCTTACAACTTACATGTTTATGATTTCTAGTTTAGACATGCTATTATCAAGACCATCTGATAATGGTTTCTGGAACCCATATTATGTCCAAACATTAAATCATCGTTGCTGTAAAGCACAATCTTGACCAATAGAAACCAAGATCACATCAAAGATGCTTCTTCCAAGTCAACCATTTCTTTTTGATTGTAGCCTTCACCTTAAGCTACCAATTAGCTGTGTAAGTTTCATTATTTTAGCCAAATGGTATTATACCATTTACATGAGTATGTGTCGTACACACACTCAATGTAATCATATGATTTTCATTCTTAATTCTTTTCTCGAATTAAGAGGTGTAACTCTATGACATAGTCATAAAGTTCAAACCATTCAACCGTAGACGGTTTACAAATCCTTCTTGACTACTTTGGAGCTATTAGTGTTGAATTAGGTTATATTTGTTGATTATCATCTTGTACCTCAAAGAACCTATTCTTTGAATTCTATTTCTGCTCACTTGCCTTATATTAGGCAAATCCTATTGTAGGATTATTAATGAACTACCCAACAAACAAATATTTGTTAGTTGGTTAATAGAAGTGATATCCAAAGACTAATCTCGTGGATATCCTACAAGATTGTTTTCAACCAATATTGCTTATTAGCATACAACCCCAAATCTGTCACGCTTAAGACTTGTCTTTCTTCCGACTACATCCTATGAAGTCATGAAAACTTTGGAAGATATTCTAATTGACAATCGTATTGTCTTAGAAGTGTGTATATATATATCTTATATATGGGCATTTTGATAATATCCAACGAACCAAATCTTATTCGAAATTGCTTCTTCTCCTAATGGAGAAAACTATTATCTTATGACGCTTTAATTTTCTTGATATCTTTCTTAAGGAAACTCTTCTAAAGTGTTATATTTCCTTAGATCAAATTTAAGGAGGTAAATACTTTAGATATCTTACTCATCAACTTACATTCTTGAATTCTTTGAAACCTTTTGATAAAGATCTGGACTTGTGTTTATTCAAAATACACGATATTCAAATCCGAGAGCGATCTTCGGTGAATGTCATATAACATGAGTAGTATTATGTCAGTGGGTTATGTGCCACTTCAACATCTAAGGAATAATAACCTCAACAATCACAGGGATTCTTTATTCTTTCCAAAAGAATAAAGATTCGAACATTTTCGCCCCATACAAATTTTTAACAAGAAGGCATTGGATCCGGATCTATCGATCCAAAGCATCCATCTATGACCAACTCGTAATTTATGTTTTTGCAGGTGTCACAATTCGGGGCTTGGGATTAGTCACTACCTTGTAAACTTTTTGGGTTTTGCCATCACATATTCTAAACAGCTTAACACTACCATATTATCTCTACTATAGAGACAATCTATTAGATTACAATAATCCAATAACTTTGGTAGTTCATATGAGGAAATAAGTACTATTCCGCTGCAGAGATCTATATTTGATTCACGTTCAATGTGAAGTACTTTCTTTCCTCTCATTAATCTTCTACTTCTTATTTGCCACACTTTTACAACGATTGTAAACATAGTCACAAATAATATAATCATGCATTCAAGTAGAAGAAACTAACTCGTCTTGAATTATTCAAGAACATATACAACACCTTGAAAGATGTGTTCTTGACATTTGCAAGACATTTCTTGCAAATACCCTTCCAATGTCCATCCTTTCATAAAGAAAGTTTGTTCCCTTGGAGTTAATTTGCCTCTTCATTTGACTTCTCCATTGACTGGGCTAGTCATGGTCCCTAAACTCCCACTATCTCTCTTGAAACTTATTTCAATTGTGTTTTACACATCAAACGCATTTTGGAGAGAGTGCGTTATTGTTCATTATATAAAGCCATAATAAACTTAATGAACCATTTGGATAGGGACTCATGGTGAAGTCCTTGCCTTGTTTCGCCCCCAATTGGTTTAACACTTCAACATTTAATGATTCAATCATTATAAGTCCATGTTTACGGACTATTTTTGTCAAACAACCACTATGTTCCAAACATAATGTCCAACTATCTAACATGTTCTTCCAATGGATACGTTATCTAAAGGAAGATTGTGAGAATGAGACTACTTATGCACATATACAATCCATTCAAGACACCCATGGGATCAGGGTACCAAGTCCGAACTTAGGCCTTTTCTTTGTCAAGTTTAGGATAGCTGCAAATATATCTAAATAAATACATAACGAATATAAATTGATTGATTTTAAGCCATTTGATCCGGGACTAATCAAAATAGCATCACCCACTATTTTCGCAAATTCCATATCCCTCATCTAATTCTAAGCTGGGCGAAACTCTGGGTGAGGTATTTTAGGCTCACCATTACTAAGCCCACCTCACAATGACATGATGTTGGCTAGCTTACAATAATGAGAGAGTACACTTACTCTTTTACATCCAATGTAAGACCATATACGGCTCTAGAGAATGACACCACAATGACATGGGGATGTTGGCACCCACAATTTAGTTAAGTCATTCATCTCATGCAAGTTCTGGGGTAGGGTCCGCCATCAACCTCTACAATGACATGATGTTGGCTATTCTTTGCTCACCACAACATCAAGTATGCATATAGACCTCCCAGTATAAGCATGCACTTGTAATTCTCATGATAGGGTGAAGCTCGCGGTACAAGTCATAAACGCCGAGCTCTACCAATGCCGGCGCCACGGTAAAGAGCTTGCTCAGCACTCCCACGCTTTACAACTTAATAATGATTTGAGGGTTTTTAGGTCTCATCCATATATATTATCATTTTAATCAAATTAAAAACAATTTGGTCCTATTGCAACTACTTCCATTACATTTGATTGATTTAGTAGTATACATACTTCCCACTAAGCTTGTAAAACTGCTTTTAAAGCAAGAGTATATGGTACTACTAACATAAGGTTTGCATTCGTTTAAGGACTATATAGTTGCCTTAGGGCCTTAGATGACTATGAACCTTTGATTTGATCTAACACGAGCCTAGTGTTGATCACTGACTAGGATCATGATTGATTTTAGTTATACGTTTAATCACATTAACGTGTGTTGTCTTATTGGGCGTTGGACTCAACTACTCCAATTTCATGCATATCAAATAAAGCAAGAAAGGAGTACAATTAAATTAAAGAAGAGCTTATGCTCTTTACAACATTTGATCAAATCAAATTACAACCAAAATCTAATCTACACATTCCCATGGTTCAAACAATTTGAAAAACGGCCTTCACATAGCTCAATTATCGTAGGCTTAGGTTCATAATCACCCTTTACCCACTAACACTTAACTAATTAAACAAGAATGCAACATTTTCATTTGGTTTTTGTATCTATAGAATGATTTAAATGGTTAAATGAAATGAAAATTCAATTCTCATTTAAAGAGACAAAACAATTTTGTTCTCTTCAATTTGGGCCAAAATGCAATAACCCCAACTATTAAATATTGCAAAAACATAAACTTGGGGTCACTTTGTAAAAACATAAAAGTCCACTTCATGTTATTACAACTAGAACCCAAAAATTTCAACATTTACAAAACTTCATTAAAGGAACAAAAACAATTTGCCTTCAGTGATTTTGGGCCTTAACGTAAAAACGCAAACTTTCGGTCAAAGTGCAACACACAAGATTGCACCCTTGGCGTAATCGCATAAGTTTCAAAAGTACTCCCATGTGGGAGTGGCCGGTTGTGGGAGTGGAAAATGGAGTGAAGATGTTAGGTGGAAGACAAGGCATGGTATGAATAGAAAGGAATGGTTTGAGTCGCTTGATTGGCATGGCTTGTAAGTGATTGGTATGGGTTGAAAATTCATTTTTCAATCACACAAAATCAGCCAACAACAATCAAATAACAAACCAAAACTTTTGAAAAACAACAAAACAATTTGAATCAAACCACAAAACATTTTGTCTTGCCAAGAACAATTAAGATTACAATCAAGTAGAAGTGAAAAACAAATAGGGGTAGTTGGCTCTCATGAGCTCTTCTGTCTCCCAGGTCGCCTCTTTCCACAAAGTGGTTTCTCCACAAAACCTTCACTAAACGGATCGACCTATTCCGTAGAATTTTGTCTTTCCAATCCAGGATGGTCACCGGTAACTCGTCATAAGTCAAATCCTGGTTGATTTCCAACGGTTGAGGATGAATAACATGAGATGGGTCGGAGATATAATGTCGGAGCATGGACACATGGAAGACATTGTGCACCCTTGACAACTCGGAACGTAACTCAACTCGATAAGCAACCTCACCAATCTGTTCAGCGAACGACATACGGACCGATGTAACGAGGACTCAACTTCCCTTGTTTCCCGAATCACACAACGCCTCTCCATGGCAATGAAGGGAAAATTTGCGGATTAACCGAGTTCATTTAAGCAACATCATTAGCATGCAATTAACAATTAATTGGCGGATCATGCTTGTATGCACTTAAATCAAAACTTTACCCAAGAAATTCTAAAGCCTAGTAGATTATGGTGAACCATTAACAAAACTCAAGCACAATTTGAGTTGTGAAATCTTATACCTTTGTAGGTTCCTCTTTGCCTAAGCAAAGGCTAATCACCCATGGAGAGGGTCTTCATTCCAAGCTTCTTTGCTCCAAGAACATTTTCGAAGGATGATCAAAGAATTGGTTTCTCCAAGTTCCCAAAGGAGGGAACCTCTAAGTTTCTTCACCAAGGAGAGTCTTGATGAGAAGATGAGTGTCCTAGAGGAAATAGATTGCTAGCTAAATTCCTCTAGGGAGCAAGCCTCTTTGAGAGAAGAGAGCATTTTCATGCTCAACCATTCTCCCAAAAGAAAACCCTTAGTCTTGAAAATTCTATAAAGTTTCCTTTATAGCTTTTTCCACAATGTAGTGGCAAACTTGCAATTAAAGCAAGTTTGCTATACATTCCCTTATAGCCGGCCACATTGGGTTCTTTGAGCTATTGGGCCCTAATCTATTATTAGCCATTAAGTTGTCATACAACTTAAGTCAATGGGCTTGACGTTCGAAGCCCATTGGGCCTTGAAGCCCAAAAACAACCCGAGGTCTTTAACGAACTTATTCGTTTGATTAATTAACATATTAACTAATCCTTGCCATAAATAATTAAACCATTTAATTATTCTTACTCATCTCCATACTTTGCATCAAACTCTACCTTACACGGTGTGCGATCCATTAGGTTCCTTTTAGCGAGGCAGTGGAGGATTAGAACTCTTTCAAATCAATTCCGAATTGAAACATACTTTCAATTCTTCCCTTAAGTGATTATACACTTATAGGGCATCCACAAACCATGAGTGACACCTAGCAGTATGTCATGGCTACCCAAGCTAATCAGAAGAGGTGGAGAAACCTATTCAGTTAGGATTGCAATGCAATACGGTCCTTCTCTAATACAATACTCTCGACCACATTGTTTGGTTTGATAGTTTATTCATGTCTACTATCCAATGTGATTCCTTTACTTATATGATTACCTTGAATATGATTTGGAACGACTTCCTAAATCTTATTCATACTCTGGCCAGAGATTCTTAATCATATCTTAGAGTATTCTCCCTCAAACGGTTTGAAGGTTAGAGATCCCTTGTTGCGCATTCACTTGCCTCCATGGCTAAGTAGCTTAACCCCAACGATGCCGTGGACACCCTCGGATGGGGTGCCTTTGACATAATCAAAGATTAAGGACCTCACCACAAGACAACTGTGATGCCTCAGGTCAAAGGACTAATTTGCATTATCCCAACTATGAGTTCTCATGTGACATGATCATGAAAACTCATCGTTGATCGCGTTCAGTGAACTCATTCCTATTGAGCACCTACATGCTTATCTTGATGTCACTTACACCAATGACTCGAGACTAGCCACTCTCCCTGAGAGAAGATATAACATGTACTGATCTTAACGGACTGTCAATGCCCAATTGACAATCCTATGATCAGGAACGTTTAGGATATGTCAATGAATGAGAATGGTCTCATGAACCTAACTTGTTTAGATTACATTCTCATAAGCACATATTCCTTGGACTTATTGTTTAAGCATATAACATTTATATGAGACTACTTTAAACAATAATCTATGCCCTTTATATTAAACTAAATTAGTTTAACATTTGAAATGTCCGTAAAGTATCATCATATGATTGGTTTTAGGGCACATTTCCAACAATAAACCAATCATTTAACAAGTCTAATTCAATTAAAGTAATGAAAAGACTTGAACGCTTTTGTTTGCTCGGAACTGACTTGAATTGGTCGGAAAATGGGCTCACGCGCCGCGGGGCTCCACGCGCCGCCACGCGCGCCATTAGCGGCGTACGCGCGTCACGCGCCGGCCACGCTGCCATTACCCGCGGCTGCTGCTACAAGACGCTGGGCCAAGGCCAGCACACGCCGCACGCGCCACGCGTCGCACGCGCGCCACGCACGAATGTGTGGTCGCTGCTAGCACCTACAGGTTGCTAACTTTAACGGACATTGTTTTTGGCCGACGCAATATTCCCTAACGGGCATGCTATTTTAATATTCCGTCGCCGTTAGAGAATATACCACGCCGCACATCTGACGGAATATACCGTATCTCAGTCGTTGACTGGCCCCGCTGACAAGCCACGGACGGCCGCTGACAAGCCACGCTGCAGCTGCACTCGGCCGGGCGCTGCCGCTGCCCGCAGCTCGCGCCACGGACTGAAATCTTCGCCTAAAACTGAAATTTGTACTCGTCAGATCAACACCAATTTTCACGATTTCAACGTCAAAATGAGCTAGAGTCGGAAGGAATTCATTTTTACCTAGGATGGGGCCAAATTATGGCTCTGAGACGGCCAAATGGCTTCGAGATTCACTCGCCAAACTTTGAACTTCGACACTCGATCCTCACACGTGACCTGGCTTGAGTTCCGTAGATCCAAGGAGGTCGAGATGGTGATGATTTGAGTTGAATCAAGGTCGGAGTGGTTAGGTTCAATGTTTGCTCCATTGCTAAAAACTATTACAGCACATATTTTAGACAAGTAAAAATGATATTTCAGGTTTACATCACCATTCTTTAAACTCTTCCCTTTAACACCATTTTTTAGTTAACAGTGTTACATCCTTAGAAATGAAAAGCTATTGGTTATTTAAATTGTCAACCTCTTCTACAAGTGAATTGATTAACACCTTCATGGAGTAGGCTATGGTGCTCGCAAGCATTTGATGCTCACACCGATCTCACCGTTAAAAGGAGGGAGGAGGGAGGAGAGAGCGGGGGAAGGAGGGTGAGATCGGTGTGAGCATCCAATGCTTGCGAGCACTGTAGCCAGTCCCTGTAGTTTCAGTAGAGCGGAGGGCTTGTAGGCCCATTCCTCTGGCAAACTATAAATTAGGTCAGTACTATGGGTTTTATTTTTGTTTACCTAAGCCCTATTTACATTCATAAACTTTTTCTTTAACAGTTTTCTATATAAAGCCTCATACTTGATACATTTGTATTTTGAGCGAAGCTAAATATATGATGTTATTGTGAATAATCATTGATATAAAATAGCAAATGGCATCCAAATCTTGAAATTTGAGCTTGTTTGCAATTAGTTTGTTCATATATTAGGACTAAACTTATTAATTCCTTACCAGAACCCTAACCCCATTTGCAAAAGTAAAGGTTTAGAATGTCCTTGGTCAGTGGGATATGTTTTAAATTCCTAGTAGTAAATTATCAAATTTACACTCACTTTGTTGTATTGCTATTAATTACTTGAGCATTTGCATCTTTAAAATGATTATTATTATAATCTTATTGGGTGTTATATTGTAACATCCCGTTCAAAATTTAATTTATTTTATTCCCGAAAGTGGGAAATTGCGTTTTTGCCCATGGGTTGACTTTTCGGTTGACTTTTGTGTCGTAACTCGTACGACGCATCCAATTGTATTTTCTTGACGTGCTCGTCGATACGAATTCGTAGACGCGAGCCGTACGTCGTTCGGACTCCGAACGAATATTTTACGGACGTTGATTTTCGACGTTTCCCGTAATTCATATTTGGGCTGTTTTGAATTATTGGGCTGGGACCCATTTGGCAGCAGGCCACATGGCCTATCCCTGAAATTGGGGGATTTGGTCTGGGTCTTTGACCCGTGGCTTCCTCCCCCTTTCCTTCTCCCTCTCTTGTTCTCGGCAGACCACCCAAACTCAACCTCCCAAAACCTCTCAAGGCACCCCGTGCCTGTGCCCATCCACGTTGAGCCATCCTGTGGCCATGGGAGGCCACTGTCATCATCCTCTTCAAACTCAGGACCTCGTGGACCCCTGGAACCCAGCCAAACCAGTGAACCCAAAATCTGCAATTTTCCAGGTGGACCACGATCGGCCAAACACGGCCACTCAAGCCTCGAATCAAACCCAAGTCACCATATTCAAGCTCCTTGGACCCCTGGGAATCGAACCCAGGCCCTGTTGGTGACTGGAACTTCAGTTTCTTCGACTTTCATTTTTGGCCGAGAACTTTGGAGCCAATTTCCGGCCACCTCCGGCCAGTGACCGGCCCCCAAAATGGTACAATTTTGTTCCCCTCATCTCTAGCTTCATTTTGGTACTTGAATCGTCCAATTTGGACTTAAAACGAAGAAGTTATGAAGCTTTGAAAATTTCCCAGAAATCCGGCCATTTTTCCCAGATTCCGGCGCCGGCGCCGGCGGCCGGCGACCGGAATCCTGGCAGGGATGACCGGCGCTGACGTCATCGGACCGGGTTGGACCGGCATGCTGACGTCAGCAGACCGGTTCAGACCGGATTTGCTGACGTCAGCATGACGTCATCAGCTTGGACCGGCTCAGCCGAGCCGCGTTGACCGGCTCAGCCGAGCCGTGTTGACCGGCTTGAGCCGAGCCGCGTTGACCGGCTCAGCGGCTCAATTGACCAGCTCGCGCGTGAGCCGCGCGTGGAGCCGAGCTCCCGACCTTCAAGCCGCGCGTGAGGGCGCGTGGGAGGTCCTTTTTCGAATCTGTTTTCACGGGTCGACTCGTGACGACGTGTACTACCTCGGGGTAGTATGCATGTTCATTTTTGAGGTGTTTTGGACCTCCAAATTACAAAAGCAAGGGATAGGTGTAATTAATTCGTTAATTCGTTACCTTTTTGAGTTAATCATTGTACCGGTGATTTCTCATATAGGTGGGGCCTATCCAGAGGACTACCGGGGCTACCCAAGACGGGGTACTTCGACCCGGCTACCTACAGGTGAGTGAGTGGGTCTTTGTTTGATAAATATATATATATACGTATGGTTTTTCAACGCTTTCTTAAATTGTTAGCGTAGATGCATATTCATTACGTGTGTTGGAGGTAGAACACACGTACTATATTGCCATGCATGTTTTATACTGTTGCTCATCAGTAGATGTATACACCCCAGGTATTAGTACTCAGTCTTGTGGCCAGGACTAGCCTTGACGTTAGGAGTAGTCACTATCAGTACCGCTACGCAGCTTTGGATCCATTGTAGGTACTAGCCTGTCTTAGGTTGCATTAGGCAACTCGGACTTGTGTGACTGCACTTTGTGCACCAGCGCTTAGCGTTAGACTCGCGTCATTGTAGTACTCAGCGTATTACTTGTATACCTAGCTTGTTCCTTGTGGGATTTAGCCCCTTGGGCATGTGTGTTTACATATGGGTGAGCAAATGTCAGTAAAGTATATATCGGGGAGTACCCGAATGTTTTCACGACAGTATTTTGAGGTTCATGCCTACGGGTCGTATTTTCTCAAACTATACTTGTTTTCAAACGAGGGGTTATTAGACTTTGAAAACAACGGTTTTATCAAACTTTGCTTTTTGACCCACTCACCGCTTTATGTTTTGCGCCTCCAAAGTTAGTTGGTCGGGAGCTTGCGACGCTGCTGGCGCGGTGGTATGACAATGTAGGATTTCTCTCACTACCGTATTAAATTTGTTTTCCGTGACTGATCTTGTCCAATTAAATATTCATTATTCTTTATTTCCATCCTTCAACTTTCTTTTGCTTTCACACGCTTAACGCGTGTCGGCATCACCTTCCGACACCGCCTGGCCTCGGGGATCGGGATGTCAAATTGGCACGTAGTACAGTTTTTCGTAACCTAGGCTCTTTCTTTTCCGTGATCTCGTACTCTGTCTCGTGGGTATCGACTCGAACTTCGTGAATTTTGATTCTTGATTCTTACCTTGGAATCGAGAATTTTTCCGAACTTTACACTTTTGGTGTATTGTTTTCCTTGGGTTAATCCCCAAGTTCTTTCTTTAGGTGTCATACCACCTCGACGTAATGCATTGCGAGTTTCAAGCAAAGCTTTTCCGATTTTGACAGTTTTGTCGTTATTCTTCGCACGCTGTGAAATTTTCGTAGTTTACTCGTACACCTTGAGCTTGGTTGACGAACTTGGTGTTACGTGTATCGCTCTTGGATACTTTGCTTGTTAATCCTTCCGATGGAATCGCGATCAATCGGGAAATCGGGTTCGGCTTGTCATATTTTCAAGTGTGTAGTCAGCTTGACACAACGGATGATTTTTCATCAAGTACTCTCCTTGGGACAACGCTTACGCTGACGCTACGGAACTCCGCCGACTACTTTCGTGTTCGACATGTTCGAAGGATCAATTCGTGACCTAGTTTCACAAATTCCTTCGCACTCGCTAGTGTTTTACACTTAAATCAACGACTTCTACCTTCGGGTAACACGTATTTTTGGCGTTGCTTGATCTGGACGCGTTTCTACTACTTGGGGTAGTTTGGCCATCCCCGAGTACGCCGATGTTCAAATTGTTAGCAAAGTGAAGGCTTCAGACGGATTTTCCTCAAATTGTTTCAACCACTTTCCATTTTCCTTCGAATTCGGAAAAAAGTATCACCGCGGAAGTTCTTGTACTTTACGCCCGCACGCGGGCGACTGCAATGACTTTTCGATGATCGTAAACCGAACTCCTGCTTGCCGACTTTTCTAACGATTCGTGACTACTACGTAGTTTGGGACAACGCCCATTTTCGTGTGGGTGTTGTTCAACTGCGGTGGAGTCTGGTACTAATTCACGTTATTGTCGACTCGTTTTCCTTCGAACGCTGGAAGAACTTTTTTCGCATTTCCGTGTCGACAAGTTTTCCACTCATGACTTTGTCATTCAAACCGATCATTTTCCCGTACTCTTGTGCGTGCGGTTATCTTAACGGCTCCGCTCGCTTATCGTATGGGATTGGCATATCCACGAGTGACGGCATTGACAATAATCTTCGGCTTTGACTCTACTTATGTGCGTATCCACCGTCTCGAGTACGCTTTGACTTTTTATCAATCTCGCATTCGAACGCGACGAGACTTTTCACCGTGATCGGTTCACTTGGCTAATCGGGTTACCATCTTGTCTCTCTCTCGTTTCTCGCTTAATCCAAAATCTACTCTAGGCACCCGAGCTTTCTTCGCTTCCTTCTCCGAGCTATCTTGGCTAAGGGAGATCACCGTCTTACCACCATCTTTGTCAATCTCAATTTACTGACCCCGGACTACCTGCTCCTGTGCAACCTTGAAACCTAGTTTTCGAGAATTTTCCCTAGCCGAGGTTCGACTTCTAACTTCGGCCATTTCTTGGTGAAACCAACTCTTAAGTACCTTAAACTAATCACCGCTAACTCCCGAAGCCCCAGAACTTCCTGTCTCGCCATTTCTTGGTGGCGTTTGGCCCGAGAAACACCAAAACCCGACCGTGCGCTTTTCACTCCAATAATTGGGTATCGGCATCATTCTTTCAGTCTCCGAAAGATTCTGCTTCCAACGTGGTAGTTCAGCTCGAATCATCCAAAGAGTGGATCGATCTACAATAAACCGTGGAGGTTGATTCACCGGTGGATCTTGTCATCGGGTAACCCACCCGCCCGTCGCCTGGGGCTTCAAGTATCGTTGCGACACTCATCATTTTGGGTGAGTGTAAGCAAGAAACTCCTGTGCCATGGTTATGGATCGATTGGGATACATAGCTAACCATCCGTCGCAAGATCGGGCAAGAAAACTAACCTTTCTACCGTTTCGATCCAATAAGCTGGATTTAACAGTTTTCTATCGGTAACCTACTTTCGGTGGAGACGGACATTGTCAAGGCAATGTCATTCCATACTCGGAACTTTCTCGATTCTTGGGTTACAGCTTATTCGTATCCTCGATGGTGCCCGCTGCTCCAAAGGTGGAGCGCCTCGTTGGCTCAGCAGCTGTACTTTGACCAAATAGATACACTTAACGATCTCCCGATCTTGTTCTAAACGCTAAACTTTCTTTTTTTTTGGGCTGGTTACTTGTGATCCAAACGACCTAAGTATTACCTACTCAAATTATTTCACTCTTTGGTTTACTCAAACTACTGACCACATTGTACTCCTACCAGTACGATTTGGAATCCCTATGCCGTGAGGCAAAGTTTGTCTTGTTCTTTGGGATTGCCTATGATAATTCGTTATCATCGCGAATCAAGTTTACTTGCCAATCTCATTCCTCCCGGATGTCGTAGTTTTCGACGTTGATCCCAGGGAATGGATTGTTACCCCAATCTTTGTGCCAAGGTGGGAATGTCGAAGTGAAAGTTGACCACCTTCTTGCCACCGGGCATAACGACCGTGGACGTTTAATGGCTTGTGCACCGGAAATTTGACTTGCAGCTAACTTTCAAATACGAGCACCGCGGGAAACCGTTGAGTTCTCGTGGTGGTAGTTGTACCACATACGTGGCGCTGGTGCACATTGCTAAAAACTATTACAGCACATATTTTAGACAAGTAAAAATGACATTTCAGGTTTACATCACCATTCTTTAAACTCTTCCCTTTAACACCATTTTTTAGTTAACAGTGTTACATCCTTAGAAATGAAAAGCTATTGGTTATTTAAATTGTCAACCTCTTCTACAAGTGAATTGATTAACACCTTCATGGAGTAGGCTATGGTGCTCGCAAGCATTTGATGCTCACACCGATCTCACCGTTAAAAGGAGGGAGGAGGGAGGAGAGAGCGGGGGAAGGAGGGTGAGATCGGTGTGAGCATCCAATGCTTGCGAGCACTGTAGCCAGTCCCTGTAGTTTCAGTAGAGCGGAGGGCTTGTAGGCCCATTCCTCTGGCAAACTATAAATTAGGTCAGTACTATGGGTTTTATTTTTGTTTACCTAAGCCCTATTTACATTCATAAACTTTTTCTTTAACAGTTTTCTATATAAAGCCTCATACTTGATACATTTGTATTTTGAGCGAAGCTAAATATATGATGTTATTGTGAATAATCATTGATATAAAATAGCAAATGGCATCCAAATCTTGAAATTTGAGCTTGTTTGCAATTAGTTTGTTCATATATTAGGACTAAACTTATTAATTCCTTACCAGAACCCTAACCCCATTTGCAAAAGTAAAGGTTTAGAATGTCCTTGGTCAGTGGGATATGTTTTAAATTCCTAGTAGTAAATTATCAAATTTACACTCACTTTGTTGTATTGCTATTAATTACTTGAGCATTTGCATCTTTAAAATGATTATTATTATAATCTTATTGGGTGTTATATTGTAACATCCCGTTCAAAATTTAATTTATTTTATTCCCGAAAGTGGGAAATTGCGTTTTTGCCCATGGGTTGACTTTTCGGTTGACTTTTGTGTCGTAACTCGTACGACGCATCCAATTGTATTTTCTTGACGTGCTCGTCGATACGAATTCGTAGACGCGAGCCGTACGTCGTTCGGACTCCGAACGAATATTTTACGGACGTTGATTTTCGACGTTTCCCGTAATTCATATTTGGGCTGTTTTGAATTATTGGGCTGGGACCCATTTGGCAGCAGGCCACATGGCCTATCCCTGAAATTGGGGGATTTGGTCTGGGTCTTTGACCTGTGGCTTCCTCCCCCTTTCCTTCTCCCTCTCTTGTTCTCGGCAGACCACCCAAACTCAACCTCCCAAAACCTCTCAAGGCACCCCGTGCCTGTGCCCATCCACGTTGAGCCATCCTGTGGCCATGGGAGGCCACTGTCATCATCCTCTTCAAACTCAGGACCTCGTGGACCCCTGGAACCCAGCCAAACCAGTGAACCCAAAATCTGCAATTTTCCAGGTGGACCACGATCGGCCAAACACGGCCACTCAAGCCTCGAATCAAACCCAAGTCACCATATTCAAGCTCCTTGGACCCCTGGGAATCGAACCCAGGCCCTGTTGGTGACTGGAACTTCAGTTTCTTCGACTTTCATTTTTGGCCGAGAACTTTGGAGCCAATTTCCGGCCACCTCCGGCCAGTGACCGGCCCCCAAAATGGTACAATTTTGTTCCCCTCATCTCTAGCTTCATTTTGGTACTTGAATCGTCCAATTTGAACTTAAAACGAAGAAGTTATGAAGCTTTGAAAATTTCCCAGAAATCCGGCCATTTTTCCCAGATTCCGGCGCCGGCGCCGGCGGCCGGCGACCGGAATCCTGGCAGGGATGACCGGCGCTGACGTCATCGGACCGGGTTGGACCGGCATGCTGACGTCAGCAGACCGGTTCAGACCGGATTTGCTGACGTCAGCATGACGTCATCAGCTTGGACCGGCTCAGCCGAGCCGCGTTGACCGGCTCAGCCGAGCCGTGTTGACCGGCTTGAGCCGAGCCGCGTTGACCGGCTCAGCGGCTCAATTGACCAGCTCGCGCGTGAGCCGCGCGTGGAGCCGAGCTCCCGACCTTCAAGCCGCGCGTGAGGGCGCGTGGGAGGTCCTTTTTCGAATCTGTTTTCACGGGTCGACTCGTGACGACGTGTACTACCTCGGGGTAGTATGCATGTTCATTTTTGAGGTGTTTTGGACCTCCAAATTACAAAAGCAAGGGATAGGTGTAATTAATTCGTTAATTCGTTACCTTTTTGAGTTAATCATTGTACCGGTGATTTCTCATATAGGTGGGGCCTATCCAGAGGACTACCGGGGCTACCCAAGACGGGGTACTTCGACCCGGCTACCTACAGGTGAGTGAGTGGGTCTTTGTTTGATAAATATATATATATACGTATGGTTTTTCAACGCTTTCTTAAATTGTTAGCGTAGATGCATATTCATTACGTGTGTTGGAGGTAGAACACACGTACTATATTGCCATGCATGTTTTATACTGTTGCTCATCAGTAGATGTATACACCCCAGGTATTAGTACTCAGTCTTGTGGCCAGGACTAGCCTTGACGTTAGGAGTAGTCACTATCAGTACCGCTACGCAGCTTTGGATCCATTGTAGGTACTAGCCTGTCTTAGGTTGCATTAGGCAACTCGGACTTGTGTGACTGCACTTTGTGCACCAGCGCTTAGCGTTAGACTCGCGTCATTGTAGTACTCAGCGTATTACTTGTATACCTAGCTTGTTCCTTGTGGGATTTAGCCCCTTGGGCATGTGTGTTTACATATGGGTGAGCAAATGTCAGTAAAGTATATATCGGGGAGTACCCGAATGTTTTCACGACAGTATTTTGAGGTTCATGCCTACGGGT